>NNCF01126367.1:1082744-1097316 GCA_002313205.1 Laupala kohalensis | reverse complement strand
CGATTCCCGACTCGTCGCTATTTTCATCTGACCGAAAGTTATCACATTAGCTTTCATGTTTACCATTTCCCTAGAGTTATTATTTCGAGGTTCCTCATTCGGTTTGATTTTTCCTACCCAATTACACTCAGCGTTCCTTTGTCTACTATACTGTATTTTCGTTCGTGACAACTAAAACCTAGTTCTTCAAGGGTTTAGTTATAATCTAGATTTAGGTTAACTGCATTGGTAAGTCGCAGACGCTTCACTTTTCCATTATCATAGACATATAAATATAAATTTATCGTCAAAAACGCAGTACAAATTGCGTATGACTAATTTACTTAAATAATATGAATTTATATCGAAGGGGAAACTTTTTTCGGGCTCCACAGGGAATCAAACCCGGGATTCTTCGAGGCAAGCTATCACACTAGCCATGAACTACCCCAATGTATTAATTATTTTGTTTCTTTATTTTCCATACTGTATAATATGTTATGTCACCTTGATCCTAACTACAAAATAAAAACAGTTCATTATTATTATTATTATTAATAAAAAATTCACCTGTGCCGGTATAGAGAAGTTGTATCGTCTGACGTCTTCTTGTCTACTAAGATTCCAATCAAAGTGTCACAGATAAATATGACGTGCGTTTCAATTTTTCGGAATAATTTCGAAACTAAGCTATAATATTTTTTATTCAAATCATTGCAAACTTTGAAATTATTTAGTCTTAAAAGTTGGTTCGAGAAGAATGCAAGTTACCACGTTTAATATTTATTTTTGGCGATAGTTATTTGTTAAACGGACATCGGGAGAACCATTAGTACCCCAAAATCACACTATTTCAAAATCGCACACAAATTATATTCCAGCAAACCAACATTTTTTGCAGATTTAAGATTTCTGTCACAGACAAATAAAGAATATCACAAAGAAATATTTTTACGCATGAAAATAACTATTCATTTATCTCATTGAGTCCTTATTTTAGGGAATGATGCAAAACATACATTCATCCGTTCCTTTCGGAAACCTTCATTCATTAAATACGAGTCGTATTTCAATAAACCACATCTCCGGACTATGATGCATTTCGTGATTCACATAAATACTTCACACATTCCCGAATTGGCGGAAATCGAGACGATAAAATATGAACAGCAAATCCAACAAAGGAAAAGAGAAAATTGCGCTATATTTCTTTCATTAGGAAACACGCGATCAAACAGCGTATCTGTTTTTTAAAGTCCAATTTATCAACATCGCATACTAAAAAGGCAAAAACATTGACGAAAAAAATCTAAATGAAACGAGTCCATTTGTGAACGGAAAAAGTGCTCGTAAAATTAGTTGAGACGTAGACAAATACAATGAATTATTCGTCCTCTAATGATCCTTTCCGTTTATATTATTTTTGCACATATTACTAATAATTTTTGTTTATATGGATTTTAGTACATCTTTTTACGATAAAGTTGTCAGAAATGCTGTCGACAGAACTCTCACTCATAAACAATTTAAAAATATAGAAAGGATACCACGTACAGTCATTTTAACCCGATATCTTCCATATTTAATACCTTACGAGAATTTCCAAAAAAGAAACCGCCCGGATAATTTCATTCGTATTCGTTACATTCACCCGCTCCCTTCTTCACTCCATTAACACCCGGCCCTAAACCCGACCCCGACGGCACACCATCGATGCGTCGCTTGTCGAGACCTAGTTACAAAACGGACGCAGCCTCCGCTTTCGCGAACAGCGTCACCGGAGAGCCATCCTCCGATAGGGGTATAGGGAGTGGGGAGTGGGGATAGGGATTGGCGCGGGAAGGGGGAGGGGGCAACAGCAGCTCTCGCGACACGTGTCGCATTACGGACCAGGGAGTGAACCGTGCAGCTTACACAACGCAGTGGACTCTGGAGTGTTGGGGAGAGGGAGGGGAACAAGGCGAGGACAAGGATGGTGCGGATGTGTGTGTGTGGGCAAGGGAAGAGGAGTGGGAAGTAACATCGGGTAACAAGGCGTTCGGGAGGGGGGAGAAGGGCCAAATTGGATGGGAAGGAAGAAACGCTTAAAAGGAGATGTGCGGATTGGTGAGAACGGAGCGGGGAAACCGTCGGAAAATAGCACGTAGAGGAGAAAGGGACACGTCGTCCACTCATTGAGAATTTTGGACGCCCCATTCGAAATAAAAAAAATAGAGTCTAATCTATAAACATAAATCACTTTTTCTCTTATATGATGTTTCAAGTTAATATGTTGTGAAAATGTAGCTTTCAATTAGTAATAATTAGACCTAGAAACATACGACCAAAAACCACAACAACAATGACACATCGTAGCATCGACTAGTAACCGTACCTCTCAAGCTGTATGTTGTAGATTCATTTCACGTTTTAATTTATTAGTAAAATAGCGGAGAATTGCTTTGTCAATATCGGAAATGATATCCAGTATTCGCTTTTTCTGTAAAGTTTAGATCAGTACATTCTGAACTAACCCAGAACCGCCCATAATTTGGAATTTTTTACTCTTTCCGATCGTTTCACACATTTTCACGCAAGCAGAACAGAATATAATACAATTTTTTATCGATATCTCCTCAGAAACAGGGCATTATAATTGCCTATTTAAAAATAACAAACATATAAACGTTCATGTTTAAGATAAAGAAGAAACTGGAGGTTAATATCGTACAAAAACATAGAGATCTGTAGAAGAAAATTTTCGAGAGAGGTTCTCGTAGAATAACCGAAGTACGTGTACAGCGAATGTTATACTTGAATGTGAGGAGCAAGGCACGTGGAGACGCTCCTAGTAGAGGGAGAAAGAAGATGAAACGAGGAGGTGAAGAGGTCACGACCAGAGAGTAGGATGAGCGGGGAGGGACAAGACACTGGAGTGGTTTCCGCTGTAATCAGGCAGTAACACCCTTCCGTCCCAGCCTCACGGTTCTCTACCCACCCCCTCCCACCCACAGGCCGCTGTCCACACAGTACACGACTCAAGCGTCACATTCTCAGTCGCTATTTCTATCTCTCATCGATCGAGTGAAGGTCTTCTGACTTCATTGCCCGTCTTTGTGTTCGATTCCGTTCCCATCAATAAGCCCCGACAACTAACACTCCCCCAAATCAGCAATTCCTCTGTACCCAAATTCCTCCTAATATTTGTCAATGATTTGACTGTTTGCCTTGGACGATTGGAATTGACTCATCGGTTTCACCAGCAATACTAATACCAAGACAGAGAAGTCAACCCAGAATCATCAACAATGAATCAAAGGCAATTTTCTAACACCCAAAAATTTCTACCCTTCACCTTCAAGATTCGATATGATGTTTAATATTGAAGATATAATATAGATAGAAAAATATCTGACTTCATAGCTTATCTCAGTTCGCCCAAGGCAACCGAGACCCAAACGATTGACAACTGACTTCATCACATTCCTTTATTTCGTGTCGTGTCTGCGTCTTCCGACATTCCACGACAATTTCTCTCTTAGTCTATTCCTTTCACCTCGTTCTCCTTGTTGTGTAGTCTTGTTCGCTATCCCTGTTTCGTAATTTCCGACTTGTCCTTTCTTGTCATTTCCTCTGCAGATTCGTCACTTTACTACCTGTAGGATCCCATCCCTATCAACAGGAAGTTTTTCATGACACCCTTTATTTCTTTAATACTGGTTATATAACTTTTAAATTTATGGTATTTCATCTCAGTATCACTTATTTTCTTCCCTAATTCTCTCTCTACACCTTCGGTCCTCATCTGTCGTATTGTGCCTCCCAACAAACAAAGATAACATGTGTTTTTGTCTTGGATTATTGGCATTTTCGCTTAATCGATGTTTCCAGTATCGCGATTGACAAGCTTTGCAAGAACATTGCTAAAGTTCAAACAATACGAAGTCAATGAACACTTCGAACATCGAAATATTTTCGAAACATATCCAGAAAATGTGTGTTATCAGAAATGTAAAAATAGGTATACGCCTCGTTAAAGCAGTTTTCCAACAATCTTTTGCGTGGTTTAAGAGGAACAACTTTTTATTCTAACATAGATCAATAGAAGAGGATAATCCCTTAAATAATTGATAGACTAAACATTTGTTTCGCGAATACAGATTACGCCGATAATTTTCTCCTCAAAACTTTTTTTCTATTACATTTCCAATGCTGCGTGAAACCCTGTTTTACGAGTATAATTTCACATTTGTTTTGGCAAGTGACTGAACTTGATTCTCATATAAAAACAGATTATTGTTCTGTCAGAAAAAACGTTGAATATATCAAACAAAGAACACAGTGGCGGATCTACGCGGTGAGAGGGTTAAGGGGTCTATAGCCTCCTCCCCATTGGACCTGAAGTCTTAACAGATAAAATTGAAGTTGATAAATGGCATACTTAGTAAAAAGGTTACCAGATTAATAATTATTAGTTATAATTGCTATTATTATTAATAAGATAATTGTTATTGTAATTCATAATTTATGCATTTCAAACAAGTAAAGCGACTTCGTGAATATTGTTTGTACTTTAGTATTAACTGTTATATAGAAATTAAATCATGTTTTTTCATCATTATTACTCATTTCGTTGTGTTTTATAACAATTGGAATAAAAACAAAGAAAACAATTAAACATCTTAGTGATTTGACTAACTTGGCTGAGTGCTGGTCAGGTAACCTTAATGTGGGTTTGGTATCACGAAACGCTTTTCATCGGTGCGCATCGCGCCTTATGCGACACACTGCTTGCAATACCCGTTACCCACTTCACTGGCTATCGTAGGTCCGAACACACGTGCCTCTCTCACAGTCTGGCGTGGAAACACAATTTCACGTGTGTTAACTTCCTCCGCGGCACACGTCGTTGAGGGAGAAGAAGTTGAGAGAGCGGTGAAATTGCAATCTGGAGTTCCACAAGCTCTGTATTACGAATTAAAATTTGAAGGTCTAAATTAGGCAAACTTGAGTGCCCACGTGAAACACGTAGGATGTAAAAGGAAGTTAACATGTAGGACGGTGCATACATAATTGACGAATACATGAAGGAGAAAGCTCTATTTATACATAGAATGATCCATTTACTTTAGGTAAAAATGCATTTCTAAGGGTAACTGAAGAAAACGCAAATTTCTGTTATTTATAAATTATTTCTGATATTGTCGTAAATTTCAAATCTTTAGTCTAAACAATGTCGGGGGCACTTAAAATTTTCGAACAACATTGCAAAATCCAACAGAGATCGTCCCACGAGTGTGTCTCTTTCTATTTCCTGCCTTGAAAAGCAAAGTGCAGTCATACATGTGCTGTACAAACTAGCTTACAAACATCGTCCTCTGCTGACCTTATTCAGTTGTTACAAAGCGGCTCTCGCGCTGCTGGAAAATGGGTTAGTTTTCTATTTCATTGTCATCCGGTGTTAGGGCTCTTAAACATTCCACAGGGCAATCAAATGTCATGACCCGTAGATGTTCAAACAAACGAAGCAGCAGAAATACCTCAGACAGAAGGGTCCGCGGCGTGTACATATACCATTGTTTCATACTTCCTTATGTTATGAAGTATATGTCTTTGGTTCAGCGCAAAACACTGATTGACATACCATTTACGGAATTCAGCTAGGGACATCCCCTTGGGACAGTATCTATTCACGTAAGCCCTTACTGGTTTCTTACGGAACTTCTACACTTCATTTTCTGTTCACATAATTATATACCATGAAAAACTACGATTCAGTGTTTCCACTTATAATCCAGCAGTCCCTTTCTCAAATAATGTCGTATCCTTGTAAAATAATAGCAAAATACATCACGAAAACGATTTCTTTTCCTTCTTTCAAAACCGAATAAAAGTACGGTAAAAATTATAAATTCCTCGGTAGATGACTATGAGTTCTCTTGATTTTTATAAAGAAGAACTAGGAAGACATAAATTCATTAGAACGACTTTCTTGTACAAAACAAATTAGAAACAACTAAATGTAAAACATCAGTAAATTCCATAGATGACATGTGCGTGATATAAATTTGCCCTCTCCACTCAAAAGTCGGCTGCTTTAAGGTGGGTCAAGCGCCTAATCCTAGTTAGTCAAAGCATGGAGATGTATAATTGTTTCACTTATTATTATTATTATTCCATTCATTTGAAAACACAACAAGGTGAATAATAACGAATAAATATCATGATTTAATGTATGTCCACCAGTTAATAAAATAGTACGAACAATATTCAGGTACTCGCAAGACTCATTTGAAATGCACAAGAGCATGTACCAACATGGCGGCCGAAAGCTAAGGTTTCGTGTCTTATGCATCTGACCTCAAAAAAAGTTGAGTAGTTTCCTCAAATGTCCGGTGACCTGTGATATAAAAGTGATTTAAAATATATTACGACAAATTTGCTGATAATCAAAGTAAACTTCCATCACTTTTGTGATTTAAAGGATGGACTTTTTTGGAAAATATGTGGTTTTTTTTTTCATAAGACGCGATGTATTACACCTTTAATTATAATTGTAATTATGTCATTTAAATGGACTATGAGGAATGTTTTTCAAGTTGAAATCACAATAATTCTATGATACTCTGGTTATTCATGCAGATTTAAGATATTTCTGTGATTTAATTCTACCTACGCTAGTACTACCTTAATAGCCAGCTCCTCTCTCTCTCTCTCATGCGTTTTTGATGTCGCACGAGATACGCCACGCAACACTATATTCAAACACACGTCGGAGCATGAAAGAAGCGACCTTCACTTGATCTGAAAGCTAAAAGGAAAACCCGGGAGAGATAGAGGGAGCTACAATGAACGACGTCAAAGGGCAGGAGGGAAAGGCTTCTTATCAAAGGCGGGTGCAAAGGGCGTGAAGGGAAGCAGATAAAGGAAAGTGAGGAACAGTGAAGAAGCATCTGTTGTTGGATGTCGCCTACTTCGCAGGTAATGAGATACCTGCATCAAGGATTCATTTCGAGAGAACATGACTCAATATCACAATATGAAGTGAGATCTCACACTCACGAAGTATTGGTTCGAAATATCCCATCCCTAAATTTTGTAAATATCACTTTTTATTCCATTATCCTCAATAGTACAAGGTCTACCTTGCACCTTTTCCGAAAGTCCTAATCGCAGTTGAAATGCCTAATTAGTATATCATGTCAAATTACTCTTAATTCAAATAATGTAATTAATGTGATAACTTTCGTTTATGTGAAAGTGGCGACAAGCTGGGAGTCGAACCCGACACTAGGTGGAAATGGTGTACAGATGTGGAAGGCGAGCGGGTGGTGTAGTGGTTAACACGCCAGCAAACGAAGGAGTCCAGGGATCGATTACCGGCTCGGCGCCATTTTTACCTGACCGAAAGTTGTCACATTTCTTCTCCACGTGTAGGAACATACGCAATGTAATTAATATTTCTTAATTTCTAAACTCACCTGTTTTCTCATTGAAATATATATTAAAATAAACATAATTTTATTGCAAATACGGTGATATTAGGTTACCCAAGGGAAATCTGTTGAGATTCACGGTTGTCGAGCTTTAAAATTCGAAACTTTGAGCAAGAGAGCGCTGCGCATCAGAGAATCTAGCGAAATAGGAACTCTAGGTTTCTCTGTTGTTACGGAATTAGGCCTGGATGGATACGGTGTTTAGTTGTTGAAGGCGAACGGGTGGTGTAGTGGTTAACACCCCTGTGATGAAGCAGGGTCCCGGGTTCGACTCCCAGTCACCATTTTTCAACAGGACGAAAGTTATCGATCAAGTATATTTTTATTGAGTATTTATTAACTCTTTTGATTAATTATTTACATATAGAGTTGTTTGGAGTAGTGGAATTTATAATATTTTTAGAAAAAATGTAGAAAAACATATCAAACATACTTTGCAACTTTGATTTATAAAAGGAAAAGAAAACTTTTCAGTGGTTTTAGACTGCAAAATCATAATCGTCGTGTGTCATCAAATAGGCCTTCATTGATATAATGTTTCGTACGATTTAAACAGATTAACTACAAGTCCATCCGTTATTAATACCTTTACGAAAACGCTGCTGTAGTAATTGGGGATGCTTCTGTAACTCAATCTATTTAGTTCGTAGAGATTCTCCTAAGCTCTAACAATGGATTCGGTACAGACCAATGGTTACTCATTTGTGATGGATTTAATACATTCCCTCAATTACAGATTTTCGCTTATTGCAATTAACCTCTCAGAGAAATCAAGTTTCGAGGATCATTGTCTATGGAGTTATTCACAATACAAGAACTACTCTCTGCCTTCGGGTTTCTCATGGACGTTGTGGTGTGGTCAGTGTCAGATATCCTTGTCTTCGTATAGAATTGCGTCACAAAACCGCTTCCCCACGGCACTTCAATCTCGGTCAATGTGTTTTGCTCCGTTTCCCAAACTCATTTGTTAAAACTAGTAAGAAATAATTATTACTATGCAAATGCACAAGGAAAACAAAATACAAATTCAGAAAGACGACAAATATGTGAAAAACAAATTAAATAAATAATGACTTATGACCTTTAATGAACAAATAGTATATATTTTGTGATTTAAAGTTCAAAATGTGACGTTAAAGTCGTCTTCAGGTTGTACAAATGCAACAACAACAACAACAACAAAAACTCGAAACGTTGTGAACATGAATCACAAAATATATAGTATTTGCTCGTTAAAGGTCGCAATTCTTTAATTATGTTTTTGATTTTATGATGGACGTTAATTGCAATAGAATGTATGGAAAACACTTTAAAATACTGAGAAAAAAATGAAATAGAATAATAAAGAGTCACAATCCTACAAGTGAATTGTTTATAGACGAAGGAGTAGGTGAAATACAAATAGAAGTTTTTTCGTTCAAAATTGATTGCACTGAAATGATGTTCCTACAAGTTATACACAGTAATTCAGAAACCCATGGGATAGTTTATAAAAGTTTTCCAAAAATACCAGAGCCGTTTCTCTTTCCGACAAAACTACAACAGAAAGAAAATTTCTATGTTCAATTTTCTCGACATTTTATTTATTTTACGATCTACATAACAGATCTGTGATCTATATTGTCGTGATATATGTTTTCCAGGGAATTTACGTAATGTACATGTCGACTTCTTTTGATCATTCTTCTCACTTGTTTTCCATATTATAAATATTAATACATTTACAAATTTTTATATCAGGAATTAAAAAGTGTCTGAGATACAACAGAGTATAATTTCTTGATATTCTCGTCATTGATGCAATTAGTTACATATGTAAATAAAACAATTGAATCGTATTTCCAAACGAGTGTTTTCAAACTATTCAACATTTCAAAAATGATAAATTTACAAAGGAATGTAACAAAGGTTTTCGGTATTAATACGTTCCTGTACAAGCGGAGAGGAATATTTCAAAGATGAACTAATTCTTCGTCAAAGACACCTCACACTGTAAATGGAAAAGTCGCGGAACATGACGAGGTCTATTATCACACACGTAGACATGACGTGAGTTAGAATAGTCGTTAGTGTTACACGGAAATAAGTCAAAGAATACGTCCGCTATAGAGAATTAATAAAACCAACGTCGCATACAATACTCACTTTACGTTTAATTCTTTTTGTACATTTCTTTGTCTATTCATTTTTATGTTCAATTTATTGGTAATTTCCTTTTTAAATATAACATCACAGGAAAAGAAGTTAAATATATCACTGTAGAAAATTTATATTTCGTTCTCTAGCTTTGTAAACAAAAGTTTTTTTTTTCAGCGACTGGAGGTTACAAATCACAATAACTGTCGAGTTAATTGGTACTTCAATTTTGCAATTACTCAAGAATTCGGTTCTTTGCTGTATACTGAAGCAGTAGCGGATCTAAGGGGACTATAACCAATTAGACCTGAACTGTTCACAGATAAAATTGAAGTTGATAAATATCTTACTTTCTAAAAGTGTTAACAGATTAATAATTCTTTTTAGTTACATTTGTTATTGTAATAAATATTATATTCGTTATTGTAATTAATAATAAAATGAATAATACCAAATTATTACACATAATAATACTACATTAATAACTTAAGTAATTTAAATTGTTATATACAATACCAGATAGTTAATTATTTATTTGATGTATTATGTTTAAAGGAAATATTTACATAATTTGTGTTTTAAAACCATAATTTTTAAAC
Source organism: Laupala kohalensis (assembly GCA_002313205.1). NCBI lineage: Eukaryota > Metazoa > Arthropoda > Insecta > Orthoptera > Trigonidiidae > Laupala > Laupala kohalensis. The sequence goes on along the minus strand of NNCF01126367.1, from coordinate 1,087,127 downwards.
AAAAATTTTCCCGGTTAGTCCTCCCCCCTTGATTACGGTCTAGATCCGGCTCTGTACAGAAGTACTTCACTTTTGAAGAAAGCAATTTCCAATTTGATTTTATCTCGTAGGCAAAGAGAGACAGACCTACAAGAAAGTTGGAATATTCAAAATTTGGATAATTTAGTACTACTGCTACAATTAACGTCTATTATATAATGTAATTAAATAAATAATGGAAGACTTACGACCTTTTATGGACGAATAATATATATTTTGTGATAAAGATTCGCAACACGTATCGACTTCCTTGTAAGTGGTCGTCAAAGGTGCGTAGATTGAATTGTTAAAAGCGCTTTCTCACCTTGATTCTTCAATTGAATCGTCAATGTAACATGTCACGTGAATGACAGATTGAACATGAAGATGATACAGTAAAAGCAGGTCAGAACAATAGCACTGTTGAGAGACTACTCTTATCAATTGCTTGAAACGAATAAACAACTTTCGTCCGTGGAATCGTATTATTTAGATAGTCTGCATAAACTGCGATACCGTCAACAAAATTAGCATTTCTCGCGTCGAGCGAATCTCGGGAAATATGTATTACTTTTATTTCAGTTAAACTGATATGACTACGATGAAATGACTTACATAATTTCCTGGAGTTAAATTAAAATTTAGTAGTTCTTCATTTATCTACTAACATTTCTACGACTTCTGAAACATAAATCCCATTTAATACTACTTTAAACTGGCAAGCAGTGCACAAGTCGTAATTTATTCACTAAGTCTTAATCGGATTACTTGAGACCTGTCAACTACTAAGATGAATCGTTCTTCAACACGATTCAGGATAGCGACTCTTGTTCACTACGTGATTGCCATGCGACCTGGTTTCATGAAAGCGTGCATAGTCTATGAACAAGATAATGAACTGCACGAGTCAAATTACCTTTGTTGACGTCATAAGCGAAATCTCAAGGATGCTGCAATCATAGGAGTCCCTAATGCATTGCTGCGATTCATGATTTAGATTTCTCTAGTGCTGATTACAATATAAATGCAAATGATCTCGGGATGTGCGTGCATGTATGTAGTTTGTTTTAATGAGCAATGTTCGTTGCATGGTAACACGAAATTTAAATGATGATAAATATAAACCCAAACACGAAACGATAATCAGCATTCAAATGGATTGAAGGTAAAAAGTTGAGCTCTTTGAATTCTTTTCTTAAATGCAGAAATAATAAATAAATTTACTGTCAAAAAGCAGTTACACACTGCGTAGGTTCATGTGGAGGTCAATACTAATTTACTCTCCGGTAGCTAGCAAGGGACCACCTCATCAGTTCCCATAAAGAGCCCTAAGCCAGAGGCGGATTTAACATTTCAGCACCTTCCTAAGATAAGAATAAAAATAGTTCGCTATGAGTTATAATATTAACAGAATACCAAGAAATTTGCATTTAATAAAACACAAAAAAGTTATTTCACAAGTACATATTATTACAAACTATAGAATATTCGGAAAATATTGTTTATAAATCGTGACTATAAAAAACTCTAAATTCGAGATTAATTATTACAATAGACCGCCGCCTCTAGGTGAGAACCTACAAAGTCTGTATGAAAAATCCGAAGGAACCAGAGAGAAACTCGGACGAGGAAAGGGCTGAACTTATATGAATAATAATAACAATAATAGCATGCAGAATTATTCTCATATATTAGTTACAATCGTTTTATGAAATAGATAGCAAATGTAGTAACTCACCAAGGACCGAACACACAGAGCAACATTCAAACTCACCTGAAACACAGAAATTATGTTATTTACGAAAATAATGAATACAAATTCAGCACATATTATTTTTTATATTTTTACTACCACACAAATAGTTTCTCAAAACAGTCCAATCATTTCATCAATAAAGTGTAGTATTATAATCATGAAAAGTACAATAAACAATTTTGATGGAGAATGTAATATATTGACTTCTTGACCCAAGAATAGTACGGCTTCATCTGTTATGTTTCTTATCCTAATTATTTTAATACCTCTAACTTATACAAAAAATATATAATTTTATATAGCAATGTTCACCTGATTAATCGTCAGCATTCAAAGTTTGACCAATTTAAAAATTTCATTACACAGAAAATAAAACTCCAAATATACCCATGCACTTACGAACAATTTTTTCTAAAATTCTTCAAGAGAAAAATGTATTTAAGAAAATAAAAACAATATACAGAAATGTGTTATTTATTTATTTGTTTCGTCATGTAACTATGTAACAACAAAGTACTGGATTTCGATTGTCAAAGACTCGAACAAGAGTAGAAACATTGTAAAAAAAACACGTAAAAATAATCAGAAATTATCTAAAAAAAATGTCGTTAAAATTGAATTAATAAAATCTCTCTGGTTCAATTTTATTTTAATAATTTTTCTACATTAATTTTTGGTTTCTACAAGAGAATTTTCAATATTTTTACTCATCCACATGCGAAAAAACTCCAGTACGCTATCATGAGGTTTCTCTCAAGTGACTGATGACTCCACGACAATGCATCCACCACTGACACGGGATTGGTTGAAGGAAAGTGAGTGTGTGTGTGTGTGTGTGGGGGGGGGAAGACCGACTGCAGTCGCAACAACGAGACGTGCGCCGGACGTCACACAGAGAGCCGCACCGGCGCAGCGGTGGCGAGGGCGGTTCGGGGAAGTCCCGAAACGCCGACGCGACGTTGGCAATGCAACGGGCCGCGAGCGATCCATCACCTCTGATTGCGCAAGCGCGTCTCCTAGAAACCCACCCACACACCGGTAACTGATGTTTCGCAGCCCGTGTACATTAATTTATACGCGTTTGTTATGGAAATGGCTTACATATTTGAATTTATTATGAATCCATCCTCACGGAGTCACTGGCTGTGAAGCTGCCGTGTCGCGAATTCCACCTGCGGTCGACGGGAAAGGGGGATGAGGAGTAATTACGGGGCCCTCTGGGAATTTGGAGATGCTAGGAGAAGACTGAAACATAACATGGATCCTCAATTTTCGTTTGACTAAGGTCAATTCAAACTATTAATAATAATAATAATAATAATAACGTATGGGTGTCGGTTCCCATTAATTGTGGCCCATTTTTCTTTTGTCGCGACCCTTTGGGTGGAACCACATTCGAAATTTCGACGTTCCGTCTTCCACTGCCATCTGCTATGGTGTGAGAGGCCACAACACTCACCCATCGGCGCCGACAAATTGTCAATAATAATTGTATACTGTTATTACGTATTTTAATTTTCCATCCGAACATCTGTATATACTTTGTGTGGCAAAGTAAAAATGCTTCATTGATTCACCAGGCTCGTTTTTAATCAACCAAGTGCTGATAACTTCCAGGAACTGTGGCGCTCACAAAAATGTAATAGCGGTTTGAACCTTAGTCGTACCAATATTCGTCCACTCTGAAAGAATTTATAGTAAAATATAGTTCATATATCTATTAACGTTTGTACTAATACACATGGAAAGATTTCTGAACTGTCTGTATTAGAAATGTATTTTCATGATTGAGATGGGTTGGAGAGAAGGGGGTTTACCTTCTTTACTTACTTATCACACAATATGACATCACAATGGAGCTGTTACAAAGTGATTGCAGCTATCAACGCATGTGTTCCTTGAACAATGCATTTTGATAAAAAAATGTTGCGTTCTTTAAATTTTAAATTGTCTGAGTTATAGAGGATATTAAATACCTTACGAATATATAGAGGAAACGGGTCAAAAATTCAGACAGTACTTCAGAGCAACAAACTATTTTACAGAACACTAACTACAGGAAGGTGTCAGCATCCAAAGACGTTGTATAATTAGAACCAAATTTTACGAATTTCGTGATCAAAGTACGTGATTTATTGATAATGACAATTCAGCAGGTGGCGTAATTTTTTTCTGGAAAGTGAGCGACACGAAATAGTTTTTTGCGCCATTACACTGATAAGACAATTTTGTTCTACAGGTAGAAAAAAGACACATGCATATTAATGCGAACTGGTTCATGAAAAACTGCAATATTCTTCAAGCGCTATTCGCAATTATGTAGATCCAACGGTCCCGTGTAACGCATATGTAAGCACATTAAAGCTTTAAAAGTGAGCTTTATGAGAGTTAGTAATACGTCACAGACGTTTTGTAACACAAGAATATATTAGTTGATCCTCACAACGTAACGGGGTATATTCTTCTTTACCACAGCCGTATCTAAAATTAGTTTTAAAGGAAATTCTCATTTTACAATTGTAACGAATGCAATTTAATTATATCAAAGACTATTTTATGTTATTGCAGTTTAATTAAGGTACATACATGATCAGTGGGTGATCTATGAG
>NNCF01126367.1:1023239-1082458 GCA_002313205.1 Laupala kohalensis | reverse complement strand
GGTACATAATGAAGCAATAAAGGTAGGTGCATTAGATATCACATAAATATATCAATAAATAATTTCATAGCACCAGTTATTGATATAATACTTTAAAAACCTTTACACATACATGATTAAAATAAACTCATATAACTATAATTGCTACGAAATTGTTCGATGACAGTAAACGTTAGACTTATAACAACAATATGCACCTTAAATTACTTAAAACAAAGCACGCTCATACAAAACAAAAACCAGCACAGTCTCTCGCAAAACAAACATGGGAAACAAGCGAATTTCTCATCAGGATCTGCTAATCACGTATTACGGACGAAATATAATTTTCAGCGAGTAGTGCAACGTTTGAACGTGGACAGCTTCATACAGTTAGTATGTCGATACAGTGTTGGCCGCTGAAAATGAGAACATTCTAATAATGAGAGGAATATGCTGCTTTTGCATAAATGTTGCCGGATACATCGTTGAAATGCGACACAAATTTAACGACACCGTCGAATATGCAGATTGGCAAACGAGGATATCGGGACTGCGCAAGTCCTCCGCAGGAAAGCAACGGGTCATCCGTTATATCAGTGTCACTGGGATATATGAGAACAACTGACATACTTAAATGTCATCCTACCCACTGAAAATTAAGACTGATCGTGTGTCAACGTGTCTATCGTGAAACAAACATAAATGAAATCACGATCCTGATTTTCCCCCTCTTTGACTAGTCTCGTTCATTTTCCACCGCGATATAAAACCTTCCAACCACTCGCAGAAATTGAGCGGAAAATATCCGCCGAGTTTACTAACACTCACCCCTTCCCACGCGGAATGTTTTATAACAAGGTTCATTTTTTCGCGGAGCTAATGAAACGATGGTTATCGCGCTTCTCATACATCAATACTTTTTCCGCAGAGGAATCGCACAATCTGCACACGAGAGCGCGAAGTTGTTCGGGTGACACCACACCCTCTCCGCGAAATTCCCGACGGAGATGGGGAAATGGGGGATTCCCCGATGCCGCCTCATTCGTCTCCCTGAGGTCGCATTTGGTTCCTCTATCGGATGGCGGCGTCACGAGGCGCAAATGGAAGGTTTTGACGGGGTAGAGGGGAATCGCAAGAGCGCTGTGTGGTCTCGGGAGTGGTTGAATGTTCGAAGAGTGATTTTGAAATTAACAATATCAAGATTTTCTTAAGTCGGTACAAGCTTTTAAAGAAGATGAGATGAAATATTTTGCTCAAATGTTCTTATTAAGGTATTATATCCACGTTGACTGAAGTCAAGTTTCCAATTATTCATGATTCACCAAAGTAGTTCTTATTAATTAATAATTCATTCTACAGATATTTTTCTTTTGGATAAGGACAATTATTTTAAAACTTGATAATTCATTTACATTGTCGTTTGACACTCCCTTTGACAAACGTCGTATTGTCTTCAGTCACGTGATGCGGCTGTCATTTCCGTTAGAACAGTGTGTTTCGCAGTTTTTGGTGAATTATTCTTGTAAATGCCCCGNTCTTTAGGTCATTGCGTTCCTTTTTCCATTTGCTATGATCTGGTAGGTTTTTTGCTAGGTTTCGAAGTACGTTTGCTAGGATATAAAAAAACATAACCCCTCATCCCAAAAGTTCTCCATATAGACTCAGTAATTTAAAGTCAAATAATTAATAATAAATAATTTTCACCGCTAGGATTTGAAAATTCGTCGCCACTGGTTAGGGAAATGATTCAAACTATCATTTAAAACATTTACGTCTAGTCGTTCTGACGGATATAATACCTTAAGGTATTATGAGTGACCTGGCTACTGTTTTACAATGTTGTGAATGTTTAATGGTTTTTCCTTGTTATCTAACAACTGAAATAAAAAATGGACCTCGAGAATTAATTTTTGAATAAAACCATGAAGTTGTTCTTATGGATAAAGCGTTTAAGAAACGGTTTTTAAACAAATACCCATGTCATTTCAAATTAAATCGATATAAAAAACTATCATAAAAATTTAATATAGAAAATAACAGTAAGAAATTAACCTTACCTTTTCGGATAATTAAGAAATTTATTCAACGAAAACTGTCGCAAATCAATAAAACGCTATTCAAACTAGAGACAATTTTTCAAGGACATTGTTTCAATTTAAAAGGTATACTTAATGATATTTCGTAGGTTTAATGACTACTTTATACAAGTAGAATAGATAACATCATTGAAAGTTTCATAAATTTATGTATTTGTTTGAGCCGCAGCACGAGTACTAGCCTATAATGAAGAATAGTAGCCAAACAAGGCACACATCATTGGATTATTCTCGATCCATTTATAGAAGAAAGTGATGTGTGCATTGATGATGATCTAAGCTAATGGAGTAACAAGGAAAGTGTTGAGAAACGTCTAGAGAATCCAGTGTAATGAAGACAAGAGAACCCCACAAATGCCGGAGGTGATGCAGCAAGCGCGCACGAGGATAATAGGGACCGTTGCGGTACTCCATTGTACTCCCACACTCACACTCTGCCGCCCGGCTACACCACGCCACATAAGTGATGCTAATCTCTGAATTAGCCGCATCCCAAACTTATCTCTCCCCTTCGGACGCTCGGGAAAGGCTCGACGGTGGGATGGGGTGGAATATGGGTGTCCCACCCCCACGCTCTCAAGCCCAAACCCTCCACCGACTGTGCAATCAGCTTACGGAAATTGATTTATAATGAGCGGGGCCTTTCTGCACGCGCGGCACCCGCGGCGACGCCATTAGGTTGGCAGGCCAGGCCGCGCAACCCCGATCTCGTCCACTGGTCGTCCGGGCGACCGAGATACCCACCCGCGTAAATCAACCCCCTCCCCTCTGGTGATTTTGCACTGGAAGGTTGGCGCTCAGTAGCCCCTCCCACTCCTCTGGTTCTCGGGGCTACGGTGTTGGTAGCCGCAGAAGTTATTGTGTCGAGGCAGAGTCGAGGCGTCACGTCAGACAAAGCAAGGCTGCCACTGTTGGAAGCAATGATGGAACTGGCAGTGGGTCGCACAGGGGATTGAGAAAAGCAGAGCTGTGTTCGGTGAAATGCTGGAATTCTAGAGAGGATAAGGGAGACACAAACACACGAAGAATTGATGTATTTCTAAGTCGGTAAACTGGACTAGTAGGTATGTGTATAATGTTGGATATAAGTGCTTCCGGGACTCTTATGTTCCCAAATATTGAAATGATTTCACCTTTGAAAGAGAAGCTCATTGGAAAACCTCCGGAAAACAGCAACGAAAAATCAACGCGAAAAAAACCTGATAATATCTAACGACGCAAGAAAAAAAGTTTAAGAAATTTCAGATGAAATAAATGAATTGTTATAAAAACAATGTATTATTAAACACAAAAACAAAAGTTCAAATTAAATGTGAATACTACGAATCGGCACTCTTCTCTGCACAGACATATTTTTTTTGTTGCAAAGTTTGGTGCAGTGATATAAAGAGATCTAAGTAGGTTTAAGATCCAGTGTAATCAGAATATTTGTACCGCAATCGTTATTTAACATTTCGATCCGTGACCACCATGGACAGGTCAGCGAAGTGATGATATACTCGCCAGAGGGCAGGACGAGTTACAAAGGCGAGAGCCGACTGACCCTCCGCACTACCTTCGCAATGTGCTCGTGGTCACACAGGAAATTGCGAGGGACTTCGGGTGACAGGCCAAGGCGGTGTACTTATTCTCGTTGTCCATTGTACCACGTTGCTCGAGGACCCTACGCACGTAATACAGGCATCCCAGGTGTAGCACACCGAAACTCTTATTATATTCTGTGACCTATGAGAAGGAAGTGCTATCAAATGACATTAAAAAAGATGGTTTTTGATCAAGTCACAATTTTTTATCAAAGTTTGATAACGTTTCAAAACTTAAGTATAATATATTTTCTTCTCTCGCGGATATGTAATAAAGAAATGCAAGAAACAGTTAATTTTCAAAAAATTAGAACATACTTAACTAGAGTATGCATTTTTAAGTAATCTAAAATATTATACTATCCTTTCCTATTAGACGAGGAATAATTGTAGGAGTGTACCTCATTTTTTTCTTGAGAACGGCACCAACGATTGTTTTGAAATTTCTTTCCAATCAAATTAGTTTGGGGGGAAAAAGCGATAAACCATCGTCTCATTTCTGAATGATTAAATATAACAATGCAACCGCTAAATAACTGAAAAGATATTTAGTTAAAAATAATTAATCCATGATTGCCAACCAAGAAATTATTTCGTATATCTTAATATTTTTTAGTTATTGACTAATTGTTGATAGGATTTATGTTGGGTTGCTGGGAACAAATGTTGGTCTGGAATAAGTAAAGGAAAGTAGCTGAAATTATATGTAATCTGACCGGTATACTTTCTTTGAATTTAAATAATTCCAGTTTTATAGCAAACCAGTATAAATACATGTATATATTTCTTCCGTGTACACATACTTGGAGATGATACGTGTTATCTATGGCCAAGTGAAAATGGCGAGGAGTCGGGAATCGAACCAGATAATCCTGCTTTCATCGCAGGAGTGTTGACCACTACGCCACCCGTTCGCTTTACACAATTGTCCTCATTTCCACCCATAGTCCGGAAGATCTGGGACACACCCCCAGTCGTACGTCAACCCAGGTCGGATAGGGTTGTGTTCACTTATTTCTTTCCGGACTATGACATCTGCTAGGAAATGCTGGTTCAGATGTTAAAAGCGAACAGGTAACAAGCGGTATAGTGGTTAGCACTCCTGCAATCAAAACAGGCGATCCTGGATTCGATTCGTCGTCATATTCATCTGGCCGTAGTAATCACAGAATCATTCTTCGCCATCTGTGAGGACGAAGACCTTCTTGTCGTCATTAGGCGACGCGTGGAACCTACGTGTCGTGTCCGGAGGCTATTCGCTGCCGATCGTCGCGACAGCACCCACCGCGGAAGCAGCGGCGGCGTAGCAGCGCCCGTGTCGTCAGAGCTCCACTCCAACCGCGCTCTTAATCATGCAAGAGCGCGCTCAAACTCAGACGCGGCCACGCCACGAAAACTTTCCTCGTTTAACGTCCGTAACTCACGGTGACGTGCTGCTCGTGCAGGTTGCAGGTTATGGTGGCTATGGTGGAAGTACAAAGAACGAAGGAGATGGAGAGAAAGAAAAAATCCAGAAATGTAGAGAAAAGTTGAAACGATATTTATTCTAATTGCAAGTTCAGCAGCTTCCAAACCACGAAATATCAACTGACCAATCACGCTTGAACGAACATTCACTCTCCGTCGAGCAAACACGTTCTATCTACCACTAATGACTAATGACTCGCCTCTAGACTTCTTACCTACTGTGTGTCCAGCAGTGACTGCGCTGTAGGAACTGACAGCAGTGGTCTAAGGGTAGCGTCTTCGCTTCCACGATCCCGATGAGCGCAAGAGCGCGGGTTCGAACTCTCCTTGGACCAACTACGCGAGGTTTTTCAGCTGGGGTTTCCCTCACATACTCCACACAAATGTCGGTTCGGTATCGTAAGTTCCCGGGCAACACAACATCTCTCCTTCCCAATTTCCTCTCCCAAGTCCAACGGCTAGATGAAAGAGTAGGTCCCAGGCCTGAACCTCGCCAAAACACATGATAAATAATCAAATAAATAATTGCGCTGTGAAAAATTAAGGGGTCCTGGAAGCCCTAACGAGCATTCAGTTTCGCTTGCGCAGTCGGGTCAACCTGTCGCTAATCATTATCCACTAGAGACTGCTTGAAAAATCGACGATTCACACATTTATTTTATAATAATTGATATGTAGACAAATTTATATTAAAGAGAGAGTCAAAACAAACACTAATACTAATTTAAGCTACACAAAGCTTTTAATAAACATTTGAATCATGATACTGCGAACTGTAGTAGACAGTGGCGGATCTAGACCGTAATCCAGGAGGGAGGAGCTAACCGGGGAGGGACATGGGGGCATTTCTGCTTAAAAATAATGGTTTTGCAACACAAATTTTATAAATGTTATCTTTAAATAAAATGCATCAAATAAATAAATTAACAATATTAATCTGGTAACACTTTTACAAAGTACACCTTTTATCAATTTCAATTTTATCTGTAAGAGTTCAGGTCCAATTGTNCCCCCCCCCTCGCCCACCGTGAAAGAGCCGCCACTGGTAGAGTACATTCTGTTCTGAGGTTTCATATCTTTTATGAAAAGTTGACCTCATATTTGAAGTACTACAGACACATTTTTTTTACTTCTCGCCCCCACAAATATCATGTAGGTGGACGTATGTATCTCCCGCACCCTGTTGAAAAATATATCACAGCATCCAGCAGCGCTAGTGCCTGCGTCACCCTCAGCGATCTCATTTGAATTGCTGATGCTTCCATACCACATTTCCTCCTCTTTCGTCGAAAACATCCCGTTAACAGTAATATCGCTTTATTCGTTTAGAATTCCGGCATGAAATGTGAACGGTTGCACGAACAGATCTCTACTTGAAAGCGGACCCTTTTCGTAGGAAAAAGGTCTTTCTCATTTAAATGCAGAAAGTGTGGAGCGTAGACGCTTTTCCGAGAAGGAAAATGTACTGGGTTCGGTTCGCTAATGAGCTTCAACGTCAAGGAACAGTAATCGTCAAATACGAACAGGGGTTGCTTCGAAGAATCCTCCAATAAGGGATCGATTCAACGACTCTACAAGGATGAACACCTGATATATATCCTAATGATTTCTGCGACAAACATCGTGAGAGACAAAGAAAGTAGATTTGATCAGTAATTTTAGAAAATACAAAATTACGTCCTCAAAAGACAATTACACATTTAAGTACAGGAATAAAATGTTTTCTCAATAACGTCCGTTATATATTCTAATTAAATAAACAATGAAAGACTACCGACCTTCTATGGACGAATAATATACATTGTGTGAAAAGGGTTTACAACGTTTCGAGTTCGTTTTTAGTACTAAAAAAACGAAACAAGTAAAAATGAAGTGGAAACGTTGTGAGCCCTTTTCTCACAATGTATATTATTCGTCCATAAAAGGTCGTAAGTCTTTCATTATATATTTCATACGTAATAACTGTTTGATACTAAAAAATGCGAAATCTCACAGATTAATTCAAATCGATATTACTTCTGATAAGATACAGCATGTTACAGTAAACATACGTGTTCTGAAAATAAATGTTTGTCATTAACAGTCCTTCAAAAATACGTAGAAAATTGATTCATGAAATCGTTATTTATTTCGCTTTTAGAACCCACGGTAATTTGAGGTTCATAAACAACATAAAATCTAAACAAGTTGCGTCAACCAATTAAGTTGGCAGTCTAAATCTTTTTCCATAGCGTTTACTGCAGATGTCGATAAATGATTTAGACACTGTGATATTGGAAAGCACAACATCTTCCCACTTTTCAGACAGTACATTTATTTCATTTATGCCAATAGTGATGTTTCTTAATTCATCGAATCAAATGTGCGTGCAACAGATACATATAAATAAATAAATAAATAAATGAACTTTAATGTCAAAAATGCAGTTGCAAACTTTGCATGACCACGTGGGAAGATAATCGACTAATTTACTCTCCTGAAACAAGTAAGGGACCATTTCATCAATTCCGATCAAGGACTCAACGGCTGTGGCGAATTTAATATTTATAAAGATATTATTTAATAATACGTAATATTATTAATTTATTATTCCAAAATGAATTTTTGTATTAAGTGCAGCAAAGATTCAAGATCAATAATAAGAAAAGTAATAATGACATTTCCGGCCATGAAAAAACAGCCACTACCCCAAGGAAAATCGGAGAAAAAACAACATGGATGAAAAAAGGAATTTAATCAGTATCTAGAGTACTATAACAATAGCGTGCTACAGTCTAGGAGGAATTAACATCTCTTACATCATCCAAAAATATGGAAAATAATATTGAAACTATTACTAACTTCTTTAAGAGATGACAAATAATATAATGCAAATGTCATTAACCTAGTATGAGTCAACAATTTTCTAACGATACTTCTCTATTTTATAAACTATTAAAAATAATCTCCATTTTAAAAATTGTATTTTTATTTCACGTAATGAGTGGCTCATTTAACAGGGAAACAATCGTCTCTGGAACAAACGACAATCGTTAATCCAACCGCAGCGTTTTTTGTTTCCCAATTAGAAGTGACTGTAAGGTATCAATGTCAAAAGCACGGCATACTGATTATACACGATTACATTTTATGCAGTAACAATTGTTCTGCCGCGTGTTCACATTTTGGCAAAAATCACAAAATGTTCATCTAATGTTGCGGAATGTTCGTCCTATCATTAAAAAATATGCACTCCAAAGAGAAAAAAATTAAAATATTGTAATGTTAACCACACAATTAATGAGTATACGATGAATTTAACTGTTCATTTTACAGATGGGCGATTCATTGACAGACCCATCAGTGTTAAAAATATGAATGTGATAATACATTGTACAAAGTGTCTTTTACCATTGCAGTCTTAAAAATTGTGGAAACTTATACATCAATTAAATAATAAAACATGTAATATAATTACAATAAAAAACCTCACGGATATGTAAAGAAATTTAATCTTTACACATCGAGATTGACCTCCTCACGACTTTTTCCAGTAAGGGAAGGAGAGAAGTTATATAATGGTTTACTCAAAATGTAGTACCAAAAGAATACATGGTTATAAGAGTACAGAGGAATGTTTCTTTTTCAAATTTTCTCTTCTAATACGTAGATGAAATATTATCGGCAATAGTCTCAAAAAATACCCTCCCCTTCCCGAAAAAACAAACAAGAATGGTTATTATTAGGTACGCAAGCATATTCCTATTTTAATGAAAAACAAAGTCATGGTCAACCGAAAAATATTTATTTGCTAAAACCAACACACACACACATTTTAAATGAACAAACAAANCTAGAATCCATTTAGCATTCATCTTCCGACAGAATCCTCCCGCCCGCCCACACACACACACCCTTGTCCCGTCACGCCTTCTTAAGACACTGAGGCGATCAGATCCACACACACGCCTCCAGAGCAGAGAAGTTAAGACGCTCGGCTTACAAAACTTTTTCTTATTGAGGAAAAAATATTTACTAATTTCAATTTTTCATGTAGTAATTTTGCAAACAAACATTTATCATTAAACTATTTATATAATCTTTCAAATATCTGAAACCAATTAGTTTTAAATTATCTGATTATTATTTACTACAACACACTAGTACTCTCTATTTCAATATATAATTTTGTAATTATTACTGTATATAATTTTGTAATTATTACTGTATATAATTATTATTAAGACCATTTTACCAATAGCTAAATATATTAAGGTATCTTGGTTGTAGGCCACTGAAGATGACAGCATAAGCTGTCGAATATCGGTTTTGGCAAATAAATATTTTTCGGTTGACTATAACTTTGTTTTTCATTAAAGTAAAAACGGAATACAACACCATTATCTAATTATAATATTCCTATTTGTTGTGCAGTTGATTGGTCTGTCCATGTTAAGCTCTAATATCTACCGAAATCCGAAAAAAATCTTTAGAAGTCGCAAAATCTCAATTTTTAATGTGTAAATAAATTTTCACCCGATTTAATGTCGTTGAAGTATCAAAATAAATGTAACGCCCAAAAATTTTTTAATAACTCAAAATTAAATATACTGTAAGTATTAAAAACTATAAGTATTAAAAATAGTTACTTATTAGCTATTATATTATTTTAATCACTGCCAATTAATCTAAAAAAATTTAACTTTTAAGAAATTAGCTATAAGGAAGAAATTAAAGAACTGGGTTAGAACCAATGTTTGGATATTTGTATACATCATTTATGTGTTTTTGTTACTAGTTTGAATTAGTATAATTAATCAAAACACAGCTTTCGTCTGTTCAAACTAACTACACTTCAACGAAACATTTGCTAACGATTACATGAGTAACAATGTATATACTATAGGATTACTGTTTTTTTCTTTTTAGTAAGTAAGTTCTAGAATGTGAGTTCTTTTGTACCAGACCTGCGAACAGGTAATTAATTTACCTCTGCAGGATAATTAGTAAAATTTTCTGGTTTAATAAGTAAATAAATAAATAAATACTATCTTGTAACAGTGATATAGTTTAGTTATAATATGTATAAAAGTTTAATTTTGTAAAAAAAATAATTAAATAGTATAATATTTCACAACATTGAGATGTCTCTTAACATTCCTGTTATCCATGGGATGTTATACATTATTTAAAAAATGTGATACCTGATAATTATTTTAAATTGGGGCTTTAGGGCTCGCCAACGTGAAGTATATTAGAGCCCTTGAAGGTGGGAGAATATGTAGTTTCGCACCATAGGGAAGAGCTGACTTGACTCTTCCCGTGTGTGGGACTCGCCGAATACCTCGACCATACCTACTTTTAAAAAAACCTCCTGAATTCACCAAATATCGAAGCCTAGTAACATATGTTTCCTCGTGCGTTCAGAGGACTACTCTTGAATTAAATAATAATAAATTTATTGTCAAAAAACAGTACAAACTGCGTATGACCTATTCAGTCCGATGACACGAGGGAGCTGGACGCACAACCGCCATCTTGACTCGTTCTCGAACAAAAGATCGATAGGTCGCGCAGCGCGGCAGAGACTTCAGTAACTGGCAACATTCCACAATACCTCTCCAGAGCATACCTGGATCCACCCTGCCACTATATTGTCTCAACAATTTGCTTCACTCGGGCATGAAATGTAGGTATGTGACGTATTACTATGTTTACGCTCATCCGCATGAACGTTTCTGTCCAGATATATGCACAGATCCAGACATCTTCACATGACTACACATCAGAATAACTACTTGTATTAAAGGAAAAAAACGTCATAACTCTTACGAAGTGGAGTACATTGGATAATAGAACATTTATTTTAGAAACAAAAACTAATTTTTGGGGGACCGATACATCACAATTCGAATATTTACTGAGGCTGAAATCTGAACAAGACAATGCAGTGCTTAAATACCAAAATGTATTATTTTTAAATGACTTTTTGCTGTAGATTTACGTAACATAAAACGGAAAAATTCACGCACCCTCCATGAGGTGTAACGTGGATATTATTCGTAGAACGTCGCGAAATAGTTACATATCGGGACTTCATGCATGGAAATATATAGACGTGAAATTTATTCACAATTACTTAATTCTACGTAAACAAGAGCTAGAAAAACTAGAGCTTTGGCATCGTATATTTTTACGTCAGGAGAATATTACTGAAAAATTCCGTTATTATAGTTTGATTCCACCCAAGAATAAGATTATATTTTTAAAATTTTTAGTTGAAGTCACAAACTGAAATGATGCATTCGAGAAAATAAGGTGTTAAGTTTCTGAGCTCAAATAAGATATTTCCTTTCACTTTACAAATCCCTCCAAGAACGCTTACATCTGGAAACACAAACAATCTTGAGTTATATTCCTACAATATGAAGATCCATGAAACCTTTTCGAACAATTAATTGGCACAAAGATACGTTTCAACTACTAATACGTCCTCAGAAACAATCCTCTCCACTCTCCTCACAATCCAGCACTACCACCAAGTCAACCATAATTGCTTTGTCGTCTGAAAGCCTAATTAGTTTACATTTAATTAATTAGTCGGCTCGTGCGAGCGAGGCGGTTCAAAAGGCACCGCCACCATCACCAGCTTCACCGCGACTGCGTCCTGGTGTCGTCGTAG
This sequence comes from Laupala kohalensis, assembly GCA_002313205.1. NCBI lineage: Eukaryota > Metazoa > Arthropoda > Insecta > Orthoptera > Trigonidiidae > Laupala > Laupala kohalensis. Next base: position 1,070,669 of record NNCF01126367.1, on the reverse strand, counting down.
CGGTACAGTTGCCACCAGCGTAAACTCACATGACCCCGCTGCCGCCTCCGCTAAACAGTCGATAGACTGGGAACGTAACCGCAGGCAAAGACGGTGTACAGTGGGACGAAATCACTTTTTGATGAGAAACAAATCTTGGTGTGTGTCTTAAATCTTTAAGCGCTACCAGCATTGGAGTCGCCTACTGTCACTTATCCCCTGAACGGGGATGTGACCCTGGTTCCCCGGAACAGGCCGGGTGGATGTTGCATATGGACTTGGTATTCGACACGGACAGCACACATGCGGCCAGAGTAGAGGGTCCCGGGTTCGACACCCGGTTCGGCGCAATCTTCACCTGGGTATTGATGATGCAAATCTTGGTGTGATTATATTGTTTTTATAAGGATAAAATTTGACAACTCAAAATTATATAATATTATTTTATTTTACTGCATAAATAAAACAGCTATTCTTTTATTTTAGATTAATAAATGTATAAACGATGACGAAAATCGACTGATGAAAAAAATTTAAACATTTAAAACAACTGGTTTGTTGTGATGCCAGCTTTCAATTGTGTGAGGTCACCCTAACCACGTAAGCTTGATTAATCTCAATTTGTACAAGCGGTGCTGTTCAAGCGACTTGTTTCCATTGTAAATGCTAAGAATGAAAAAGTGAAATTTTCCTTCAACTAGTATCCCAGAGAATGCGGTGTCTGGCATATTATCCAAGTAAATAAAATAGTCTTGCTATACAATAGTACTCGTTCTTATAACCAAACAGAATGTTAGCTACATTTAATTTTGTCAAGGTATTATATCCATCAGAGCGACGAGGCTAAAGTACCCCACAAAAATGATTCAAATGATAGTTTGAATCATTCCCTAATCAGTGGCGACGAGTTTTCATACCGTTGAGGTTATGATTTAAATTACTACGGATAAACTTTCGGGGGAGGGGGTATGGTTTCTTTATAAAAGTACTGGCGTAATATAGCAAAAAAAACCTATCAGAACCATATCAAATGGAAATAAGAACGCAATGACGTTATGATTTCCATACCTTAAGAAAAATACTGTTCTAACAGAAATGGTNGCAATGACGTTATGATTTCCATACCTTAAGAAAAATACTGTTCTAACAGAAATGGTAGCAGCATCTCGTGAGCGGAGGCAATGCGACTTTTGTCAAAGATTAATAAATTTATTATCAACCGAAAATCTAAATTTATTATCAAGTTTTAAAATCACAAAATAATTGTCCTCGTCCAACAATAAAAATCAGTAGAATGAATTAGTAATTAGAAATACTTTGACGAATATTTCCAAGTTTCGTGAATAGTTGGCAACATAATAAATAGTTAGAAATAATACATCTCAAATTCAGTGTTATTTTATAGTTACGATTCATCATCAATACTTTCCGAATAATCTATAGTTTGATAATAATACGTACTTGTGAAATTACCTTTTTGTGTTTAATTAAGTACAAATTTGTTGGTGTTACGTTAATATTATAACACGTAACGAACTATTTTTTATCGTTAGGAGCGTGCTGAAATGTTAAATCCGCCTCTGCCTTAGGACTCTTGATCGAAATTGATGGGATGGTCCTTTGCTTGTTCCCGGAAAGTAAATTAATTTATTGTCCTCCACGTGGTCATTCGCACTTTGTATCAGCTTTTTTGACAATAAAGTTTATTATTATTATTATTATTATCATCGTGACTTCTGTCAACGCGGATCTAATACCTTAAATATGGTTATTATTTATGTGGACGATCGGCTGATGCAATTTGTGTTCTGCCAGAATGTAATTCCGTCACACTGTGCACCAAAGAGCACCTGCGTAGAATCGGAGACTGGAAAGTCGCATCTCCTCCGAAAGGGAGATTCTCTCAGAGAGAAACGTTTGGTCTCACGTCACAGGAGTAGCGTGGAGCGTTTTCTGGGAGAGCAAATTCCGCTAATGGAATCGAATTAAGGTAGATTGCTCCGGCCTCTAAAAGATGCCTCGGAAGCTGGGTTTCTCCCAAGACAAACGCACAGCGTTAAACACAATGGCTACGCGCAATTCGTTGCGCTAAATTAAACGAAACATTTTTAATTTCGTTGTGTTCCGACTAAATGAAATTATTGTTTCTAGACCTGTCTATCTTCCGCATTTGAAAGATAAACTCAATTGATGTTGGCTCACGGAGAGAATCCAATAAAAAAGCGTGGAAAGGAGAAGGAAAAGAGAAAATGTCATTTGTATGAGACATCAGATGTGGGTCTGGCCATTAGAAGGAGCATTAAGGGAAATAACAGTGTCGCCACAAGTGAAAGACTTTTTATGACTTTCGTGGTCAAACAGAAGCATAGGTCACGATATTTCTTTGGTGCATTTGCTTCTCTAGGCGTCATTTCCTTTAACAAGATAATACCCTGTTAACTTTCTCACCTCAAACCACAGATAGAATGAATTCGATATTTCCTGCAAAAACTATTATGATTAATAAAGGGAAATATTATGACATTAAAGCTATTCTTGACACGAAGACCATTTCAAATCGAAGTATTGTTCAAATATTCACTATTATTTCTTCTAAACGTATGATTAATTATAGCAAATAACCCTCGTGAGAGCTATTTATTCAATGCAGTGATGAAACAATGGAGTTAGATTACTCTTCTTCTGATAGGGTTCTACAATCCTATCTTGGCCGAGGACTCGATTACTTTCGACCATTCCTTCCTATTCTGCGACAGTCTCTTCTAATAGTCAACGATCGTGTTCTTCAGATCTTCTTTAGAGACGCACATCATCGAGTCATCTTATCATTGGTCCGCCACTTGGCTTTGGTGCAAAAGCTGTCCACTCCATCATGTTATCTTCCACACGAGTGTGGTTCATGCGTTCCACATGACCAAGTCATGCCAATCTTCTAGTCTTGATTTCTCTGACAATGTTACGTTGGTTCATTAATTCATTTAACTCTTCATTTGTTTTCTGTCTCTCTCTCTATATTCATCAAAGTTTTTTCGGTTTAGAATACTCGGTTTCTGTAAAATACAGAAAACTACTTAAACTGCAGCTCAAATAAAGTCAGAAACATACGATTAAATTTGCAAAAAAATACGTTACACAAGAAAATTTGCGAACGTGTATAATCAATAGTTACAAGTTGAAGAATGAGATTATAAATACTCGTGATGACTAAAAACATACTCGAAAAAGATTAAATTATAAAGTTTGTGAAGTTAAAAATATTATTGTTATTAATCTCTACGAGAATTGCGAAATGCAACGTGATATCGAACAACGTCTCATTAAGTGCGGGAAGGAGACGTGAGTTACAAAACTCATTTTTTATGATGTCCCGCATATCTTGACACATGTAAATAGGAAACGTTACAAGCGCAAAACATGTAAACATAAAACCGTTTAAACACAATACTGGTCATATAACATCCGGAAGTGGGTCTATCGCTAACAACCAGGAGTGCGACGTTGTCATTTTCCACACACACACAAAAAGGATCAGCATGAGAAATCCTAATGCACAGTAATAACGACCAAACATAATGTATTAAGATAAAGATTTGAGCGTAGCAAACGGGGAATAATTGAATTCCAATGTATTCGAAACATGATCGAAAGGTTCGACCCGCTCGATAATTTACCTTTTAATGCGCAGTCAATAAAAACATATCAATGAAACTTGGAGTCAAACCTTCACGATAGTAAAGACGAGCGATAAAAAATCTTCGTAATAGAAGTCACTTTTTTATATCATAATCCGTGCTTACAAGCTATTGAATATAAAGAAGAAAAATTAAACAAGAGAAGGAAGGTAATTCTTGCCGAGGAACAAAGAGAAGAAAAAAAAACGTAAAGCCGAAGACCATTAAGGGAATGAGATGGCAAACTACATTAACCGCGCACGTCACAAAGTTAATGGGAAGTTAACGGCAACTTCCAACTTTCATTTCTGGCTAACTTTTAATTTAAAGTCTTCTCAAATATTAACTCCCTTTTGCGGCACAGGTACAGGGCAACACTTCGCGATGCGAAACTGAAAGATGAAGTTGGACTTTAAACTTCGATGACCACTCTGCTGAATAATTCAATTCTTCACCATAAGATTCGTTACGATTTCGGAATAAAAGGAAAAAAATTGAGTTATATATAACAAACTCCAGCCCTGCCCAGCACTACATCGGAGTTTCATTCACATTAAGAAACGATTTAATTATTTTTTTCGTTATTTATTACGGGAAAAATTGTTTGTTTATATACTAAAACACTGATCAAAACTTAATTAACTCGTGCGATGACACAAATATTCAAAAAAACATTTCCTAAATCATTCCTTTCATCAGGGTGTCGAATTAGTTACTCCATCAGGCAAGCGCACCAAACTTATGCTGCCATCTTTTCGCATAAAGGAAATAATTTTGATGAAATAATCTTAAGGATTATTGCAAGTGTAATATGTGGTTAATATTGATGGAACGTAGGAGAAAAAGATCGGTACCAGTGAAGAAATGACAGAGCATAAGAATATGACAATCAAGTTTACACTGTTCATCGGTAGAATGCGCTTGAGTACGGTAGATAACAGAACGAGTCTAGGAAATAAGTGACCGATGCATTGTCCAGGATTCCGCCATTTTCAAATTGGAGCGAATGCGATTGAATCCATATGAATTTATAAATATATTTCAGCAGACTTCCTCAAATTGTTTGCACGATTTTATTGCGATTTAATTGTGATATGCCAAGGTCATATACATACAACAACCAGCAGTATGATCAACTGCAGAATTCACAGTGAAAGAACAGTAAAGAGGAAGAAACTTGAAAGTCCGGGGGCCAATGCCTGCGAAGCGAGATTGGCGAATCTTCTTCTCTTATACGCATGTGGGTGTCTTACTCGTGTCGACAGTCTTAGTGAGTGTACGTCCGGACGATGTCGCCTATATCAACAGATTCGTAGAAACGGCAGTAATTTATGTGCCAACTGTGATGGAGAGAGGGCTTGAGCTATAACCTTTGTCTAACTGAAGTTTGCTTTACGGTAAGCTATAGTAGCCACAGCATGACGTCTGGAATGGGTAGAGTCAATGGCAGATCTAGACCCTAATCAAGGGGGAGGGGCAAACTGGGCAGCATTTTTGCTTAAAAATAATAGTTTTACAACACAAATTTGATAAATACTACCTTTAAATAAAATATATCAAATAAATAATTAACAATCTGGCATTGTTAATTTTATTAGCCTGGTATTATTAATAACAATTATTAATCTGGTAACACTTTTACAAAGTATGCCATATATCAACTTCAATTTTATCTGTTGAGAGTTCAGGTTCAATGGGGGAGGCGGGCTATAGTCCCCTTAGCCTCCCCCCTCTTATAGATCCGCCACTGGGTAGAGCCACGCTAGGCTACCCCTCGCAACAGACATTTGACAACGCCGCGCTTTTGCTCCATTGGTTACATCGCGTATTCGCTATTCTTTCGCCGCGAGAACTATAGTTTGTGATGCGCTCGTTCTTCCCACCAGAGACCGTTGGCGTCGGTCGCTGCGTAGGTCGGAGGTCGAGCGAGTGAGTGAGGCAGCGAGAGCAACGCATGTTGCAGGTGCCAGCTCCGTCGTCCCTAATTGATTTCCGATGCGTCCGCGAGGTCGTAACGCGCGCTGACACCTGCCCAACCCTCCACAGACGCCGTTCGTCAAGGACCCCGGCTCTTTGTGGATCTCCAGGGCGTCGCTTTCCTTCGCTCTTATTGGACTGCGACATGCAACGGTATAACACAAGATTGATTGCATTCATACAAATTGAGAGTGCATACATAATCCAAACCGCTCTGCCCAGTTTTGCCCGGAATTTTGTTGTTGTAATTAAAGACTTAAAACTTTTTATGTACCATAAATAAATCCAAGTCGAAACGTTGTGAACTCTTCATCCATAGAAGGTCTTAAGTCTTTAATTAGTTATTTAATTAGATTATATAATGGACGTTAATTGTAGCAGAGTAGGTTGTACTTTCTTCTGAAAAACGAAGTGACGTTGTAAAGTGAGACTCACACAAAACGATCTATTCTTTCGTCTGACAATTAAAAACATTTACAATCAATATTTAAGAAAATAATATAAAGGGATCTTATTTGCATATAACGCTGGGAAATAAAGCTAGGGATCACCCTGGAGTGCTATATTAAGCGATTAAGTAAAACCCAGCAAATTCCCCATCAGGATGGCGGCTTCTACCTTGATGATGACCTAGCGAAAAACGTTGTTTCGCCCGGTTAAATATCCAAAAACCATTTTATTTATGTCAATAAAAATCACGAATATAAAATAAAAAACGATATGGTATTTTAATTCGTTCGTAGATATAACTAGAACTTGAAAAATTAAAATTTTCCTTAGTCGTTCCAGTAAAAAAGATTCTAATTTTATTTTCTTAGCGTGCCTCTATAATAAAAATCCCACCATATTTTAAAGTTCCTATCTTAAATATTTTCTCTACTTAAATAAATAGTCATTCTCGACAAATCAGTACATATTTACCCTTTTTCACTCATTCACAGTATCGAAAATTCGGAACATTGGTTTTTACATATTTGATAAATTATTGCGTACAAAAACCGAGGTGACACTTACTGATCTGTCCACGACAAGTTATCAAACCTATCCTTACACAAATCACACAATATTTAAAGCACAAATTCAGATCCAATCAGTTATCTTCCACGAACCAAAGACGCAGTAGTATTTCTGGAAGAGAAAGACAATACCATATTCTTCTCCTCAAATACATTTTCATGAGACGAATAGAACTGTAGAATATAAAAAACAACATCAACTGAAAAAAAAAGAAATATTCATAAATAAAATTTCTTCTTTTTCTTATTTTAAAGACCGTAAATTAGTTTTGTTTCTTCTTTCTTTTTAGAGGTGAAGATGTACACAATACGGATGTTCTGCACATTGTAAACGTTCCGCCAAATTTTTTGTGTCTTCCGCATACTATGGAGTCTTAAAGAAGTATCAATTTGGAAACCTTTTTGCATTGACAAAAAATATCTTTTCATTCCTGATCCAACCTCAAAAATAATTATTTCACTTAACAAACACAAACTTGAGCTCAACGCAAAAATATCCTTATTTGTATAATATGGAAGCTGAAAATATGATCAGTGATGCTTCAAACAGCGGTGGAGGTCCAGTATTCAAATCTAACAACGAAAGTTTTTTTCAACAGGACTAGTCGTGAAGACGATATTTCATTTAAATAAGAAATGCCAAGAATATTGTGTAAACACTTGTTCTACCTTTATTTCAACGAAAGCATACCAGGTGTTTTTATATCTTCGTGAACGTACACGCTGTACAGCCGTTATATATTTGAGCAGGGAGTACCGTGAAGTGTACATTACTTTCGGAGCACGATTTAAACTGCGAGTTGTGTTCGTAAATCGGAAACACGGGACATAGATACGATCTACATCGGTTCAAGTGGATGCAGAGTTAATCACGCGGAGAGTAACATGCACCTCTGCTCAATTTGTTTCCACCTGCTGCTGGCGTATCTGTAATACACACAGGAGACAGATAAATCTGATGTGAAAATCTGCGAGACTGAAGATATTTTGAGAAAAAAAATGTGTCTGGACAAAACACTGCATGAGCGTTGAACTTATTTTAATTTTTTTTGCAAAAATTAGTTTCTATAGTAGGTTTTTGAAAGTATTTAAAGCCATCCTGTTGTTACTACTCAGCTAGTATGAGCGTTCCAGGCGCAAGTAAAACACATAACAATTTATAAAACTTAAAAAAAATATTTTGTTTATGTTAAAAATAATCAATGCAATACTAATTCATGGATGATGGTGTAATAAAAACTGGAAATGTTATTACGTACACAATTTAAATTGAAACAACGTATTTGGTCTCTTTTTACTGTCACATATTCGTAGTATATAGAAAGTTTTGTAATCGTGAAAAAATTCGAAAGCGAGATTTCGACGGAAATATCCGTTTTGGCGATCCCTGATTCTAAAAAAGTGTTTTTTAGCATAACGTCCGTCCGTCTGTACGCAACGATTCTAAGTAAATGGATGAACAAATTTAATTAGCATTTCATATTTACGGAAGAATTTACTTGCTGTCGATGCACGTGCTCTAATTTTTTTACTTTAAAACAATGGTATTTCACATGAAAGTCAAAGTAATCTTTTGAATACACTTTTCGTAAACTGAAATGAATGAGATCATAATGATAAAATTCGTAGGAGGACGGCAGACGCACTGCACATACGAAAACTGTCTACAACAGATTACATTTACGTAACATTTTTACGATATTTATAAGACCGATATGTAGCTATATGTTTTGAAATAATATTCTGAATATTTATTTTACTTTCAAATTTCAAATAAAGGACAGTAATAAGTTCACCTAGCGACTTTGAGCATAAAAATATAGCACTGGAAGACGACTAAAATTTAGAGGATCGCGCCAGAAATGACCCTTTCACTACATAATTTTTTCTCACTCTATGCTGCAGACGGAGAAACATATATTTAAAACGAATGTAGAATGGTTTTGCACCACTAGTTTCTCTAGAATTCCCTCCGCAGTTTTGCGACTTTTTCAAGGAAAAGCAAGGCAAATTTCATTCTATTATTTTCAATATAAAATATCTGACACGTATCGTTAAATAGACATTTATCGTTTGTGTATACATTGCATTAAAAACTGCATGAGAATTTGTTGAAAAACAGTACCTTCAGAAGTCTTAACCATAACAGCCTGTAAAATTTCAAAATGGTTTTATTCAAATAGTAGCAGAACAACCCGGTGTTGCCCGGGATTTGATAAGAACCATAAAACAATAATTACTGGACGTTAATTTTTTTTTAAATTCACAAAAAACATACAAAAATTACATCAACATTCAAAACAAAATTGGCATGGGTAATTGATTTTTTACCCTACAGTGGGTGCTAAAACACTTTTCAACAGATCTGAATTTTTAAACTGATTTTCCCCTGCGTTACCCGGGGCTCTTATATAATATTCTAAATTCATATGTTAATTTCCTTATGTCTCTACTTTCGTGTTATTAAATTAATACCACGAAGAAATTATTACTCGCAGAGTATTACAAATTATTACAAATTAAGAAATTATTATATATGTATTATTACTGGCAGCTAATTTTTTATCTTATCTAGGAACTTTTGCTGAAATTTTTGAATCCGCCTCTGCCTTAGGGCCCTTGATCGGAATTGATGGAATGGTCCCTTGCTTGCTTTCGGAGAGTAAATTAGTTTTTTTCCCTCCACGTGGTCATACGCAGTTTGTACTGTTTTTTGACAATAAATTTATTATTATTATTATAAAACCCACGAATTCACACACAGTTTTCAGTATTGTTTGCTAATATGTTCGTACTTAAGAATTACTTTAAATTCCAGACAGAAGGAAAATACACTGTACACGGAAGGTTTAATAAACAAAGTGCATAGTTAAGACCTCTTGAATTCTCCCAATAAACCACAACATCTGTATTGTTTGGTTTTCGTTTCACTTTTTGGTTATGTACTTGAAAACAATGTTCTTCTTAGCATTTATGTAATTTTGCTTCTACGATTCGGTCACGTAGATCATACGTTCAGTGGATTGTCCACCTCTAACGCAATTGAACCGAGGCGGATACATTAATAAGCTTCCCAGTCAACAGTCATGCGAGTGAAGATTCACATCTCCTGATTAGCAGTCAATTTTCATTGTTTTTCGTTCTTGTAATTCATCAATATTAACCACACTTTGCTGTCTTTTGTTGCAATAACCTTAAAGAAGATTCCTTTGAAATTTCAAATAATTTTATATATTTCTTTTTCCTATTTCCATGCAACAGACATTCCAAATAATTTACTTTAATTTGTACAGATTTGCTACACAAGATCACATTTTTATGAGAAGAGTTGATAGATAATGGGTTATTCTTCCATTAAAAATAATTCAGGACATGCGGAATATGTCGCCAGGTCGTCATACCACTCATTAAAATGTTTCAAAGCAATTTCCTGCTGACGGTTCACCACATTTCCAGGAATTTTAAAGGAAAGTTTACAAAAAAAGATTTACAGAGATTTATTAATCCTTAGTCCCGAAATTCCAAAGTTCACACAAGTATTCCGTATATTCTCTACCACTTAATTATAAAATGAATCAAATGGACGGAAATTGGTCAAACAGAGAAGAGTATGGGGAGCACTGAACAAACAATGGAGGTTCTCTTAGTCAACAGATTCTCATCATTGAAATGATATCCCCCACGCGCCATACAATCTTTAAAACACTCACTCATTCTATCGTCGTCATAATTAATCCATGCTTCCTTTCATGAATGCATTCCGCAATGCAGTAAAGAGTGTTATGGAAATCATACAAAATGAAGAAACCATTCTGTCAAGCAAAATTGAATGGTCCTGTGATAGCCTATAATTCATAAATACTGTAAATAGTTTAACATGAGGAAATTTTGTGATAATGTTTGGTTACATATTCTTTAATTCATATCCAATGTTTTAAAATTACCACTAATTCAAAGGAGCAAACGCATTAATTCATGTCATCATTGTTACTACAGTCCTTCTGTTTGTAATGGAAGTTTTTTAAATGAGAAAAATGTGTGTCGACAAGAATATTAATAAAAACTATCCTTTTCTGATCCTTATAAGCCGGTTTGGAAAATAAGTCCATAAAAGAAAATGCCACTGCTATTCCAGATATTCGAAGAAATTCTCAGCAGCCTGACACCATGAAAATATTAATAAAGTATTAAATGAAATATTGAAGACTGTTCATTTCTACAATAAATGATGTATTACTGAAATCTTGAATTAGAATTGAAGGGGAAATTCTTTCATTTATACACACCGTCAAATACACATCAATTCCATATGTCACTCGAAACTTGCTCGAAATGTTGCATGTAAGCCATTGATGTATATTTAATAAGACGATAATATCCCTCCTTTCGTTTTCAAGATACATGAGTCTCTGAATTATTCATATTTTGTCATTCTTGCCAAATGCATGTCACAGATAAGTATATTCTCGATATGCGAAACATCTTTCAAGACATTTCTTGAACTCATATGTGCCCGGTGATATCAGATCATTGATGAGAATATAATCCTGAGCGAACCACGCAAGTGAAACCAGTTCACGTAAGTTGTACGGAACAAAAATATAAAACCATTTTATTTTCCAATATACATTCTTCTTGCATATTTTTGGAACAAATAATGAATGACACGATCAAAACAAAACATTTGGAGGAAACCATTGCACTACATCATTATAACTCATCATCATAAGTTAGAGTTGATATTCAGTATGTAAAAACTCACACTTCTAAATATGGGAGATATCTATGAGTTGGTAAAATCCATTATACTTAACACCTTACTTGGAAATAGTCATATGCAAGCGTACATCACAAAATGTATGTCTTTCTCAACTGCATTGTATCATAATTGACACAGCATCGCATTGTTAACTTCCAAAATGTTTTTAAAGGTAAAAAAATTGTGTGATTTTTTACTTTACACGAATTTCACGCTGTATATATTATAATTTAGACACTTCTTTTTTTAAAGTGAGGTGTTATATAAATATAAGCTACATTGTTGGTTTCTGTATACGACGTACTAAGATTCATGTAAAAGTGGATTCACAAAATTCAATATGGCTCTTCAGGGAAGGAAAAAAATATAATGCCAACTTCAACGAAAAAATCTTAGATCTCGGGAACCGCTCGGTGGTTTTGTAATCAGCTGATGGTTTGTGTTGGGAAACTTTCGTGTCTCAAGTAGATGTAATGGAATTGAAACTGTTGCTATATATGCGCTAAGATGCAACCGACCAATGTAAGGAGCAAGTCACAAATTCAAACAAACTTTCTTTCGAAATTGCTGGAAACATAATGCAACTTACATAATCAATACCGTGGCTGCGTGATTGGTGCATTTCAATAAATTCCTATAAGTATGGTGACAACGCTGTTTAACACTTGAATAGTTAGTTCATGGATACCACTACAAATCCAGCAAGTGATAAAAATACACCCTGCTTTCCCAATCAAGTTCGTGCTTGTTAGGATGGTATGTGGCTTCCCACTTACACATGAATCGAAGTATAGCTACATCCTAAATCCTATGTTCCCATCTCCGTAAGCATAAACTGCAAATGAGAACGCAAGCACGTAAGCAAAATGTTAACCGAATGAGTACTACACTACGAATGTCACACAATATTTCAACCTAGATTAATATGAGCGGTAAAATGCGTGCCTAGTGGAATACAGCGTTGAAACCGGACGCGTGAGTGTAGAAAAGCTGACCACTCAACAGCGTGTCCTACCCAGCGTCAACACTTTCCCCAACGCGTAGGCCTCGCTCGGGTCTCCCATGCAATGTGCGGAGCTAGCTGCCCCTTCCTCGCAGTCCGCTGTTTTGCATAATTCATGGAGCACGCGGCTGGTGCTCAGCGCTGTATGAATTATTACTTGTTTAGTTCACTTCAATTTGGTGGCATGTATGTTTAATGACGGCAGAGGCCTGGCGATGAGTGCTACCACACCGGAGTCACTGCGGACCTGACGCTCCTGACGATGCGTCCCCGAGAATATTGGATTGCTTGGTCGAAGAAATTAATAGTTCGCAGTCATCGATTGTTTACATGCTACGTTGGAGGATTTGGTTTTATTGTAAATACGTGGGTTTCAAAAACGCCAGTAGTCGAGGTGACGTCGTCCGACAATCACCATCTCCAGCCATCGACTTCTCATGCACAAGTGTTTCGGTTGGAGGTGTGACGTATATGTCACTTACACGCGTTTTCAGAAAGAGTATGGGATTAGAACGTTTCTCATTATAGTGAATTAAATGATAGTAAAACTAAGGGGAAAGTGTCAAGTATCTTAAATCTGCAGGTGTTCCACAAAGATCCAATCTTGGACCGGTACTCTTTTGAAGAGGTATCAACATGGATTTACAAAATGAAGAATTTATACGATTCAGCGATAAAATAATAGCCAAGAAATTAAATGGTGATATTTTATTACAGTGTCAATTTGTATCTTCCACCTACAAAGAATTTAAGAGAAAAAAATTAAATTTTGACTAATCTAAGCTTTCGGCTTGCTTTGACACATGATATAGGAGATCTGAGCTAATAGAGCGTTGTTTCTATTGAATTGTGCATCTATATCCTGAGCAATCGATGCATTGATACAAATAAAATTGCTGACCGATTCGCCACGATAGATTAAATATTACGTTCTCTTTTAGAACGTCCTTATAGGCATCAATCATTGATTCTGATGAACTACATTAGTGAAACGAGTGAGAGTCGAATGTTCTGGACAAGTACGTGGGAAGACAGTCTAAGAGCTGGTTCAACCCTAGGGGACCGAGAGCGACCACCGAGGGCTGCACATTTTACGATCACCCATCACCGAAGGCGAGACCTCGGCGCAGTAAAAATAATAGTCGTTTGTGAAATGGCGGGACACGAACGCTGTCCAGTACAATACGAAAGTTCGTGAATGAGTACGATGTTCCGATGAACAGGTCATAAAATGGCAGAAATACTCACACGACACGGAGATTTCAAATATTATTTAAAACGATAAATACTTGTGTTCGACCAAATTAAGCAAAATTTTTTCATTAAAACATATCACAAGTAGAAATGAAACTTAAAAAACACACGCAACATACAAAAATATTTTAAAAACTTATAAAACGTGTCCACGACGTTTCGGATAATGGTACAAAAGTAGTGCCGAAACGTCGCGTACACATTTTATGTTTTAATATTATGATCTGTTGCACGTGTTTTTAAAGTTTCATGTGTACTTGTAACATGTGTTAATAAAAACAATTGTGGTCTGCTTAATTTGGTTGAACTTAAGTATTTATTGATTATTAATTTACAGACGAAATGGAGACATTATTTCAAACGGTTTGGAAAGGTAACCGATGAGACAGGTGGGTGTGGCAGTGGTTCCGAAACGGTTGAGCACGTATTATGGGAATGTGAATGTTATTGTAGAGAAAGGCGAGATATCTGAGGGATATGAAGAGAACTGAATTGGTAAAGGATATATCACATACCATGATGTACATATTAAGGAAATATACAAATATTTAGCTCCTTTCTTCTTCNCTTATTTCTTCTTCTTCTTCTTTTTTGTGGGGCTTCACGGCTCTTCGACATCGAGGTCGTTAGAGCCCTAAAATTCAGTATAGGTAGGGAAAATGCAGTTACGCACTAGGGAGAGCCAACTTGACTCTCCCCGCGTGTGAGACTCGCCGAATGACCAAACCATACCCACTAAAAACCCTCCTGAATAACAATATATCAAAACATATATCAAAACCAAAAATCAAAACATTACAAAAAATGAGGAAAAAGAAAGATACCCTAGCCCTAATAGCGTCGGGATCGAAAAGAACAAGAGGTGACCAAGGAAGGTCAGGAAAGAGAAAGGAAGGATCCTAGCACAATTAAGTGGAAGTAATGCCAGACTCAGCTCGGGGCCCCGTGTTTGCCAAACACGTACTTACTTGATGTAAGTCCCCTGGGGGACGTTCCTTTCTGGATGGGATATATGAGATTAAAGTAGCACTGAGAACGAAGGTAATGAAGTACCTACGCGGGACTATAGAAACAATAAACTCCAAGATATTAGGTGGCAGAAAGAGCAAACAGAATTTATGAGACGATAGTCATGAAATCTCTTTTATGATGTAAACATCACTACATGAATAAATATATGAAAGAAAGGTAAGTGAGAATAGCTTACTCATCTTGTGGTGAGCGTCGTACGCTCTCAATCCTACACAAGGAAACCACTTAGGACATGAGGACCCTAGGATTGGATGTGAGTTTCAAATTCAGTTGAAGAAAAGACTATCTCCAAACTTTTGGATATGCATCCCCATTAATAATTCGGATACTATAAGGATGGAATATCACATCCAAAAGTTTGAACGTGACATCCAAAGGTTTGAATGTCCAACGATTTGGAGAAACCCTTTTCTCCTCTGAACTTGGACACACAAGGAACTCGGACACCAAACCTCTCTCTGAGTGTAGGATTTATGTTATGAGAGTCTCACTTATTTACGTAAAAACTGTGTCACGAAAGAAAATACGAGCTTGCGATAAATGTCACGAATACTTTGGAAGGTGTTACACTAAAAAAGGGTACATTCCTTAATGACTTCTAATTCTAAGAACACCATATCCCAACAGAATAAGAGGTGACGCGGCGTCCTCCTCACTGATTCGTCAACTCAAGAGAAAACCTTCCCAAGATGGAAAGAAGAAATTTCAATCTCACAAATATTTCCCGTTATTTTCAAATTTATTTTAGCTTAATGTTACGGGAAAATGCAAAATAAATCTTGGTAACATATTGTACACCCAGAAATAGTGATGATAACCACTGACGTGACCATTGCATGGTAAGATGTGCATGGGAACTGGTGAGTAAAATTACACTTGATTTTCATGTTAGTCACTATGACACTTTTTGCAACGTACGGTAACTGCCATCATTGCATTGTCGTTACTGATGTGTTATGGACGGGAGGGGGGAACAAAATGGTAATTTTTCGTTATGTAATTTATTGACGAAAACTTTGAAATTATACTCGAGTAATTATACAATCGTCAGAAACAAATGAAAGATGAGTCGTCTCTTCGTGTTTCAAGCAGAGGATGTAGCAAAAGTGGATTGCAAACTACAGTGCTGACGCCTAGCGAGGCTCCAATTCACTGGCGTCATTACTGTAACGTGAAGATTCCATTTATTCACGATAGGAAAACATTGTTAATGAGAGATTGGCTGACTGGTGTTTAATCAGAAAAATTCTCTGTCGTTCTCACACATGGAGACAGTTTGTTGTTTGTGATTTGTTTATAGTATGGTGAAAGATGAGCTGCATGTTAGGCTCGGTTTTTTAAATGCAGTTTGATATAAAAAGTCAACAATGGAAAGAATATTGTTCTGTTTTGTTATCAGTAAACCAAACATCAAGATCCTACGCCCATTTTTATACATGATATTAAGAAAATAGGATTAACTTAGTTCGAATTCTTTAAATCGTTCTTCAATTGTTAAGATATAAACATATCTTTTACTGTTCAATTTAATTGTTCAAGAAATATGAAAATAAGTAAAACAGTTCTGACTTTTGAGATGTAGTTTTTAAGAGTCATACGTCAACTAATGATTATTTGGGAGAAGCCTATTAGTGAAAATTTATTGAAGTAATACATAATTTGTTTGTTAAAAAATGTTTACCGCGCACAAAATCTCCAAAATAAACTAGGATATAATAAATCTATTTATCAAAATACGCAGATATTGGTATCGCATAATAATCGGTAATTCACAAATATTAGAACAATGTACTGGCAAAATAGGATACAAGAATTTATCATATTTTATGTATATCGTGAACAAGCCATTACAGTCAGCAGAGAATGAATACTTTAAGCTATCCAATAACCAACATGATGCCATTAAACACCATGAAAATGTAATAACCACAAACAATCCCAAATACGCTTCATAAAATATTGAATACGGACAATAAACCACGCAAAATAGCACACAGATTTGCATTGATCTTTACGAGAAATATAAAGAAAACTATAAATTAAAGTTAAAAAATTGATACAATAATGCCGTTAAAACGTGACATTTTAAAGGGACGAGACTGGCTTAATAATGTACGTTTCAATTGGTTTGATACACGTAACTATTTCACGAATTTATAAGGAAAATTCGTGGCGATTATCTAAAAAGGAAAATTAAAATTGTAATATTAAACTTTTGCATTCAATTATGCAATACAATAGGAAGAATGCTATTAAAAATATGTAACGGTTGATAATAAGCGCGTTCAACAACTGACCTAGTTCCAATAATCTGGTGTCTTTAATCCTCTCTGGGATTTATTTAAGAGTATTATGAAATGAAACATTCAACCACGACCTAATACCCGTAATGAAACATCATAATACACAAAGCAGTCCAAGTGACGAATTAACCAAGAAAGATCCCTGATGGAGGAGTAATGATAATAATCCTCCAATATGGGTTTATAAATACATGCTATTCCTTTTTACTTTATCACAGTGAAAATAGAAACAAGATCCATACAGGTTCCACAAATTGAAAGAAAATAAATCTCTGTCATTTATAAAAGCATGTCAAAATTGAACAATTTGAAATCAAGCGTGATTTGATTCACAATTTATTTGACATTTACTTATGTATCATAAACGTCACTTGTAACAAAGTTATTGCAAGGTTACAAGAAAAAACATAACAAATGATAAAATTAGGAGATAGAAAAGACTTTTTCTCTTTCACCGCTCCTGTGGCAAGGGGGCAAACGCTTGCCGTCTATCTAGTCTTGTCAGTATGTCCTTCTGTCTCAATTTCACAGTGAAGTCTCGCTGATAGGCATGTTGTCTCTCATTCTAGTACACACATCTCTAAGATGTCCAACAAGAGTTACATAATCTCGATATCATTCTAGTCTTTTTACAATTGTTCTGACAGTTGAATAAGAGCAAAATTTTGAAAACATATCAATGGAGATTCAAGAACGATAAATTACTAAAAATATTCAAAATATTTTAAAGTCACCGCAACTCAGTTAATTCTAAATAAATCACTGATGGAGGTCTTTGCTCGGTCCAATTCATCTTTGAGATGTATTTGATTCTGCCATAATATCGGGGATGAAGAATGTCGTACAAAAAGGCTGCTTAAAGAAAACGATAAAAAATACAGCAAATGAAGTAAAATCCAACTCATTTACAGCTGCCACGAAAAATTTTAGTATCTTGACTTCCCTTTCTTATCCCCAAGAAAGAGACGCGAAAAAACGTTTTTCGATAATACTATCTAAAATATAGAAGATAGGTCAATAAAAGCGTCAATATTTCTGTAGCTAAAAGAGTTACCAATCATTTGAATACATCAAATGACTAGCCATATTTCACAGCATAATGTAAACTGAATTTTCATACCTTTATTGGTTTAAGAAATATGTAAGGTGTTTGAATTTTATTGACACCCAGTACAAAGCTGAACGTGACATTTAAAGTCACTCAATTGACACACTGTAAAAACTTACGAGTCACTTTTAGTGTAGTAGAAAATTAGTTGAGAACTCAATGGAATCATATCGGAAACAATAGGAGAAACAAATGAATATTGACTCTATGCTCAAATCCAAAAAATCGTTCAATTTCAAGAAATCTCCAAATAACAAAAATTCACCAAATTTAAACAGTTCTCGATTAAAAAAACAAGAGGTAACAAAAACTTTCAAAAAACTGAAAAAAAATAATTTTTTTTCACAATACGCAAAATACTAGTGTTGCAACAAGTCGCCCATCGCCTTAGACAAACACTAGTTCAGTAAAGGGAGTAAATATCAAACAGGAAATGAGAAATAAAAACAAAACTAAATGGTTAAAAATACACTACCTTCAGCAAAGCAATGGATTTCTGTCCATAAATAAATAAAATCGGAGCACGTTTCAAAACGAGGAACCACACCAAGCGTCAGCGTTCGTCCCCCCACCCCCACCCACCTACCACGCAACCCCCCACTCTTTTGTAACAGGCGAAGGCAGCACAATCAATCACAGTTACTCCCCGTGCCGTTCGAAAGACTGCTTCCGCCCAATCCCTGCGTGGCACGTAGCAACTCGAGACCACCGAAGTCGGACACGTGGCAGAGCTTTTTCTTCTATTTTTCTCGTTCTTTAAGAGAGCTTTCTATCTGTTGTTTTTTATTCGTTTCGTTCACCCACATCTAAAAAGTGTATTCGTACCGGAGTAATCATGAATACTTCTATTTTTCTTTTACGGTAAAATAAATAGTAGAAGTACTCAGTTTGAATGCCGAAGAGAAGTCAATAGCAAGTTTGTCTCAAAAGAGGACTTCAAAATAAATCCATACTATACTAATATATAAATGTGTAATGCGTGTCTGTTTGTTACTTAATCACAACTAAATCCCAGACCCGATCGTGATGAAATTTGGCAAGGAGATAGGTAAGATGTCCAGGACTATCATAGGCTAACTTTTAGTTTTGAAATGTATGAAAAGAAATAAAAAACGAAGTTGAAGATAAATGTCGATGAAATCGGAGGAAAAAATCGGTCATATTCTCTTACGCTGCCTAAACGGTTAGAGATCGATGACAACTATGAATGGCAATATTGTTCGCCTCGAAAAGTTCTTCAAAAAAATCCGCGACAGCATATATCTATCTACTAAGGTTAGTTTAAATTATCGAAAAAACGTTATAGAAATGTGGAAATACCTCAATTTAAGTGAGGAATTTAAGAAGGAAAAAAACAATCATCATCAAATTTAATGGATTCTTTGTTTCGTGTATTTAACAAAGATAAAAAACATTTTTATATCGTAAAGTTTGGACGAATGGTTTATATTTTATAAGCGTTTTAATGAAATGGTGTAACCGCGCTGCCAGAGATGTATCTTCCATCGGAAGCAAAATGTCGACCCCTGCGAGACTTCCGGTTCGTTGGTCTAACGAGTAAAAAATATTCCGGGCAACGTCGGGTAATCAGTTAGTAAAGATACGTAACACTTACGATACTTTAAAAGACTGTACGAGTAATCTATCAAAATAGATTATCTTTCGACCCTTGTAATATTCTACAATACTAATTATTATTCTATTTATTATGTACATTTAAAAAAAAATCAAAATAATTGATTTACCAAACTGATTTTTGTTCTCATATTTCCACGGCTACAGGAGTGTTGTTATTCACTTCTAAATTTTCCCACCACTGAACAATAAAATAGTGCAAACACAAATACCTGCAGAATGTGCGGAAGGATAGTATTTCGGAATAGTTGGATTTATCTTTAATATAAGCGTTGATTAGAGAAAAATACCTCAAATCAGCACCAATCAACTTAACGATCATTATTGCAACCAGAATTGTATTAAAGTGTACAACTACTAGAAGGTTTAAATATTTCCAATGAGTATTTTCATGCTGGTGCATGACAATAAATTCGCAGTTTATTGTATATCGGATGTATCGTCCGAAGAATTTTTTTTGTAAGTGCGTGTGTTTGGAAGGGTATATCGTACAATTTATCCCTGGGAATATCAATATAATAAAACGACACTTTGTCGCATCATTTTTGAGCGTTTCTAAAATATAGTGAAAATAGTCTTACTGTGTAAATTTTCAATTTTAAAATATATGCCGCACACATCATCACGCTAATAATAGGAAATTACCTGGAGTTGCACGATAATAAAGCATTGGTTTGCGAATAAAGACATGTTGTCAAATTTGAAGATACCCACTCTTTGAGCCTAGTTGAGACAAAGTCCCAAAGTGCAATTGGGCGAGAAACACACCATCGAGTTTGTTGGGGCGAAGCACGTAGCGAATAAAATGAGTCAATTAAACAAAATTGAAAAAGAACACTGGAATGCAATATGTTATATGAAGATGTAATAATTTTTTTCTTTATTATTACAACATGTTTCAAGATTGAACAGGTTTTTATTAGGAGTAGAAATTTATCTGGGCCACATTGCATCCACCATCAGTACTAAGTGGCAGGAACAGTTTTTTACTACTAATAAGAATCAGTTCAACCATGAAACATCTTGTAATAATTTAATTGATTATAAGGTGGAAAACATCTCAACACTTCCCAGTTTTTCACGAATTGTTTATTTTCTCACCTATAATAAATGGTTCCTTTCTCTTAATTTTGTTACATTTATTTTGAACAAAATTGTGATGATGGAAGAATTATAGCATTAAAATCAACATAGTACGTAATAGGTAAAACCTTCCAAATATTTTCACACACAATCATAAAAAATTTGGTTTTATTGTATCAATTTGTTCGTAAGTTATCGAAGAATCAAAATCGTCCACACACGCACTCAATAACGAAAAAAAAATCTAAGAATAACACTTTCCTCGAGAAAATTTGTAAAGATCTGACAAATCTTGTTGTTTTTACCACGGATATATTCCGGGTTCGATTCCGGGTGGGACCAGAAAATTTGTTGCTTTTCACTTCAACGTCTCAGTTCATATAAGAAAAGTGAACTCCGCCACTTATCACTACAATAATATTTGGAGGAAACAGAAGAAACATTAAGAACATACAGAACTGTGTAATGATTGTATCATAGACATAACTGACAATAACTTAAAAATACTTGGATACGGTAATCAATATGGAAATTATATCTAGACGCTATTCCCTCCAAAATGTTTCACAACGTGTCTAGAAATTAAACCTACATAGAAATGGAATTTACTAGCTCTAGCTCTCGTGTTCATAGTTGGCCGAAACGAATACATACGAACTTGTATAACTGGAAAGTAAAAAAGGTAATCGAATCTCAGTACTGGAACCCACTAGTCTATCAACCCATCCTGGCCCGGGTTTTACTACGGTTTTCCTCCGGAGAGATGCGGATTTTCGATACACAGGATTAATATTAAATATTTTTGTTATTACTGATCTCGAATTTTTTCTGAACTTAATACTTACGATTCCTTTTGAAATGATAAGTGATTACAGTAAGTATTTATGAAATAATTTCTTTTATAAGTATTAAATCTGCCACTACCTTGATCGGAATTGACGGGATGGTCCCTTGCTCGTTACCGGAAAGTAACGTAGTTTATTATCCTCAACTGCTTTTTTTGACAATACAGTTTATTTATTTATATGCAAAGCAGACCAAGTCAACGTCTCGTGCTACATTCTTCGGGCAAAAGCCTGACGTGGCGATGCCGCATCGCTTTTCAGTGGTGGCAGTAGCTAGTATCGACGACAGTTCTCCGCATCGGGCAAAGCCTCCTCCTGGCGTCGGGAGGTTTCGCCGTCGCCATGGCGACTGCGGGTAGATAGCGAACCGCCCCATTAAACTGCATCTACATAATTCATGGCGACAACCCTCTTGCTCCCGCGCTCCCACCCACTAGCACCATCTGCCTCCGAATTCCCGCAACGCGTAGAGCACGGATGGTATGCGTACAAGAGACGGGATTATATATTACATTTATTTAATATTTTATTACGACGAGGTTTAGGCCACGAGGACTCTTCCACCAAACCGTGAAGATCCCCAACGTTTACACTTTATATATGTAGGAGCGACTTGTTTGAGATATATGTACACGTAAGTTTTCGTAGACTTGCGATTTGTATGGTGTCAGACACTTCTACCTCACACATGTATACGTCAGCGTTTACACTTCGCGATTTGTATCAGGGAATTCTTGGTGTATCGGGAGGGGAGAACACAAACTGATGTACTAATCTACTACAGAAATAAACTAATCTAAACATAACCAATTATCATAACATGCTCTACTCAACGCTTAAGATTTCAGAAATGAATAAATTATGTGAAATACGTATGACAACAATGATATAACACACAAAAGCACAGACAGAATGTAAACAAACATGGAGGAGCGCGTATTGGCCATGGGTTCTGGGCATGCGCATAGGCGTTTGCGACTTGTATGCGCATTTATGTATATCCTGAATGAAGCTCATACAGAATGTATCAGGATTTGTCTGAGGTCCTGTCACGCGACATTGTCAAAGAGTAACTATATGGCACTAGCCCATACAAATTGATATGTATATGTATCATACAAGTCGCTCATACATGTATATAAGTGTAAACGTACCTTGGATTGAGATGTAAAGATCTTGCGTTACCGGCGAACTTATGGTACCGAACCGACGTATACGTAGAGTAGCTGAGGGAAATCCCAGCTGAAAACCCCACCTAGTTCGACCGAGTAGGGGTTTCAATTCCTTGCTCTACCGCTCAGCGGTAACGTGGAAGCGAGACTCTACCACTAAGGACAACTCTATCTTTATGAATTCTATATCGTTAACTCTGAATGCACATCCTGGCGCGTGCTTTCCTCCGGTCTTCCTTCGGACAGTTGTTTTTTGTNTTTGTGGGGCTTTAGGGCTCGTCAACATCAAAGGTCATTAGAGCCCTTAAAACTTGTACAGGAAGGGAAAATGCAGTTACGCACTAAGGAGAGCCAACATGACTCTCCCCGCGTGTGGGACTCACCGAATGACTCAACCATACCCACTAAAAACCCTCCTGAAAACATATTCCAAACCCAAAAATCAAAACATTACAAAAAATGAGGAAAATGAAAGATACCCTAGCCCTAATAGCGTCGGGATCGAAAAGAACAAGAGGTGACCAAGGGAGGTCAGGAAAGGGAAAGGAAGGAGCCTTAAACAAGTAAGTGGAAGTAATGCCAGACTCAGCTCGGGGCCCTCTACTCAACGCTTAAGATTTCGGATAGAGGTGAATTTATATATGATTTATCTATTTGTTAAATAATATTGTTGTATTATATTAAATATAAATTTGTTGGTACTCTGTTGATATTATAACATGTAGCTATTTTTTTCTTCTCTGAAGGGGGTGGAGAAGTGAACAATCCGCCTCTGTCTTAGGAAATTGATGGAATTGTCCCTCGCACGGTTCGCGAGGGTAAATTAATTTATTGTCGACCTCGTGGTCATAGACAGTTTGCAACTCCTTTTTTTGGACCAATTTATGATTATTTATTTACAACAAATGAGTACGTAGAGAAAAAAATTCTAAGATTGGAAGCGAGATCGAAATTCAGAGGAAGAAAACCATTTCTTCTATCCTTCAGATACGTCATCCCAACCTTACTGTTAGGAAACTATAAGAAAGCGACGTCAAACCTAACGGTTGGTATGGCACACACAATGATTTGAAGAAATCCTTTCCTTTCTCTAAATTTGGAACTCACAACTAAACCAGTTCTCTAAGGGTATATCAAGTCATGGACACAAACGATGTGAGAAACGGTTCAGAGAAAATGATATGAAGGTACATCCACATGGTGGTCGAAGTGCCAATGATCAACGTGATTTAGATTCAAAGCAATGGCAGCATCATTCATCTACGTATTGCCACGTGACCACTTCCTTGACGTGAAACGTATCATACTTGCTTTGATCCTAAGTCGCTTTGGAATCTTATGCAAAGCGTAATCTTACCAAAGAAGAGATCTAACAGACGGACAGGTAATCAAATATTTGCCTACATTACGTACTGGAGCCGCATCTAATGAGAAAATGAGCCCAGAGGTAGTGTCTTCGGTCTTAACGTGCAGCTAAAAGGGAGAGTGCGGTTTCGAACCCTGGATTGAATACACATAAGATCTTTCTAACCTACTTAAAAAATAGGTCCGGAGAGCTGAGTTGGTTAAAGCATTATGTCATGAAGGCCAAAGGACGTTAGTTCGATTCATGCATACGGTACTGAATGTTTATTGACACAAATGGACCGACACCCTACTCGGTCAAACAGGCCGAGATTTCCGTACTCTAGACCAATGTCTACTCTGAACCAATTTCTCACCAGTCAATATCTTTTCTTCCCAATTCATTGACCCAAAATATGTGGAATACCTGACATCCTCTTCACGTATAGAATTGAGACGTTAAATAAATAAAATAAATAAAAATTATTCAGCAGACATCCGGGTAAATAATAACTAGCATTCTTGTAACTTTAACACCAGTCTCTCAAAAGAATTTAGTGTTCTCGTTACCAACTATACAGTCGAAAAAACGTAGAGACGTATCTGAAGTATTCCAATGTATGGCATTGAAACGTAGCAAATCGCTAAAGAAATGAGACTGCGGGTCTTCGAATAATAATTACAAGATATAAAAAAATAACATATTCAAAAATCCGAAGAAAATCTGTAGTTTAAAGAAATCAATGGAAATGAACAAGAAAGAATGACTCCCCCCTCTCTTTATGAAATCGAAGGGCAAACAAAGGGAAAGAAGATAAGGGGGTATGGGTTTGGCGCTTATGTATATATTGAGATCGAGTCGGATCGGAATGTACTAAGCCACTTTTAAAAAAGTGGAATGTAGTTCAAGACCGTGCAGAGCAGTCACGTACCAGCCAATACACTGATGACAAGAGAAGAGTACGAATACGTCAGACATATTCCGAGCACATTTTATATCAATAAATTTGACAATTCTTTAAATTTATTCATCAAATGAACTGTTTGCCCGTATATTACTATTTCAATTCTTAATAAAATTAAAAACATATTTTTCACTTGTGTTGCACAATAAAAGTTGTTTGTCCATTATAGCATACGTTATTCTGAAAACGGATTTCTTTATTAAAGGTAAAAACAGATCATACATTAAGTGAACAAGATTCGACGTGACGAGCGCTAAGCAGTCCAATTACAAAATACTATATTGAAAGTATTGTGAGTGTCTTGAATATTTACTTATAAAACACCGTGACTCATATAGCATTACAACGATTTAGCCTCACTGCTTCGTTGTCGAATTGAAGTTTTGAACGCATCTGGTGCGTAGCAGCATTTTGAATTTTGTGAAACGGATAAATCAGAACAACTTTTTCGAACATTTGCAACTGAAATATGAATTTTGCACGTTCAGCAAATGTATCTTTACGATAACTTCATGAAGTTCGATATTATGACAAATCATATTTTCGTTGGGACACGAATATTATAATAGGATCTCGGAAAAATATAGGCTACGTAACACAAATAAAAAATTTACGAAACTTTGAATTTGTGAGGACATACTCTGGATAATATATTTACGCATCTAAGATTTCTCAGCATTCGGTCTTTCACGTATTCTTCATATTCACTTGCATCATCTACGGCCAAGCGAAAATGGCGACGGACCTGGACTCGAACACGGTATTTCTGCTTTGGCCGCAGACGCGCTACCACTGCGCCACAACCTTCGACTCCCTAAGCCCGTACACATCATCCACCTGGCAGAAACTCACGGTCAGTCGCAATTTTTATTTGGCCGCAGACACTGCAAAATTCCCTCCCCGAGTAGGTATTCGGAAGAAATTCCTATTTGCTGATAAGTAAATGTTTGATATGAAATATTGAAGTGTTTCTTTAAAATATCAAATTTTTAAAGTTGAACGGCGCGCCTTCTCGTTTTATTTTATAATGAGACTTCAATGAAAAATCAAGTTTAAAAAGATATATTTCAAGGTGACATTACCAAGCATTAAAATGTTGAAATATTACAATTTTTAAAGCCTTTTAAGGCCTACTCTAATGCAATATACTACTTACTTGCAGCTTCGTAACACGGTGAATGATGATTTTCTACCACCATTTAAAAGGAGTGAGGAAAATGAATCCCTGAGCACTTACCTGAAACAAAGAAACTAAATGTTAATACTCCACATAATATCACAAGCTATAATTGATATCAGGATAACACTGCGTTCTCAACTTACTAAGATGCTCTAATGCATATTTTCCCCACGACCAACGAGCAAAATTCGTTTAAAATAGAAATACGCATTAAAAATGTATATTTGGTCAGGTTTCTACTTAACACTTAAGGGTATACACTAGCCATTCAGAATGAGCAATCTTCTCGTGAATTTCTGTATTTTCTGAGACAGGAAATAAATCAGCCCCGTGAATATTAAAAAAAATGTATCTAAAAATTTAACTTCAAACTCAATATTTTGATTGAATTTAAAATTATAAATAAATCCTCAATTGAATATCAATAACATAATAAATTAATTATATAATATTTTTTAAATTGTACGTTATTTCACATAATTCATTTATTATGTCCTCAATAGTGATATTTTTTAAAGTGAAGCTGTTTCAAAATTCTACTTTTATTTATATAAATTTTCAGGTTTGCGAAAAAATTGTACGAAATACTTTGGATAAATACATTAATATTTGTAAATTAGAATCATTATCAATTTCAATCATTTTTAATGCTCATATTGACAATCCAATTTCATAAATAGAATTGTACGAATAGAATTTGAAGATGTATATATCAAAGATTTCGTCATGTTTTAAGTACACATGCCGAAGATGATAATATATACAGAATTTATCACTTATTCCGAACTCCAGTAAAAATGGACATACGAACTTATAACTGAGAAAGAAACAAGCTAGAATGACTAAATATTGTCAACCTCTATTTTCAACTATAGATGTGGTAACTTGAACGAGTCTTTTAGAATTCTGGAAGGAGTATGATCCATCACCTCCGTTAACATAGTTCTTTATAAAAAGATAACCGCCAGTCGTGGCCATAACTTTAGAGCACATAATTTCTCATAACAGACATATTAACTACACACAAATTCTCATAGCTTTTTCGGTGCCAGCTCACATTCGGTCTTGATTAGGGGGAAAGGGAGGGAGACACGACACAAACATTGTAACTAACTACAGCTAATTCAAACCATTATGAGAAATTGCGTGTCGTACTTTCCGGAAATATGAGAAATTCCCCATTATATATCTGCCCTCGACGGTGCTCTTTTTATTAAGGACTCTATCTTAAAACAGTTAGAGAGATCCGAAACGTGGATACTCGTCAAAGTCCGCGATGTGAATAACGATCCCAATACTTTCTCTTATCCAGGAAATAAAAAACCGTACACGATTTGTAGACTGGCTGGCCATCAATGTTGGAACTGTACATCAAGGTGTTAGTCATAAACTCATAACTCGCGGGTCGTAACCACGAAATGTTACGGAGACACAGTACACAGTAAGAGATGAGAGACAAGAATGGGCAGGTAGTGACTGCCACCAACGCCATATGTTGTCATGCTACAGGGTGGCGTAGCTGCCGCTGCGCGCTGTCGAGTCAAGAGAAGTATTGGTCGTAAATTGTCAGGCGCCTGCAGTTGGCGGCACTGGCCAACCGCCTAATATCCACGGAGCTCGGGAACATAACACTGTCACACTGGTTGGGCAGGCTGTAAACACCAAAGTAGACGAGGAGGACCAAGGCTGACAGCTTGTCCAGTTAGTTGAGAAGTGTGTGAAAATAAAGATATTGTTGGCACGTGTTTTTCATTACAGCGGGTTCATTTTTGCCGCAGTAGTTATCGTCTAGTTGAGAATTGAAGTTGTGATTTAAACAGTACTACCACGCTAAATACTTGTGTATCTCTCCATATAGTACGAGTTCAAATTGTTACTACTCAAATGGGTAGAATATGTAAATATTAACCTTAAACCAAACACGTGCGATATTTAACTTTAGCCCTATATGCAATTCGGTGCGCAGTAACCGCTACAGAAGAAACATTTGATACCTCCACACCGAATACAGACGTGTATTTGACAATGTTACAGGAGTATACGATTTATGAAATTTACAAATGCGAGGGATTCTTCCAGCAAGATGATGTACCATTTTTTTATATTACTTGTGGCCATAGTCATCCCTGATTCTCTTACCTTCAACTTGCGTCATTGCAAGACTCTTTATTTTCTTATCCAGTTCTCTTTACTTTGATATTTTTCTGCACCTCCTAGCTACATCCTTTTAATTTTTCCTATCCCTCTTGTTACGTACTCTTTTCTTAATTGACCCAATTCTGTCACATACTCTATATATTTTTCATATTTCCTTGGTCTTGATCAATTTCCCTTTATCACTCGTCACAAAGGTCCCCTCTTGTCGTAAAAATCGTAAGAGGTATATTCTTTCCAGTCTATACAAGTCACAATGTCATAGTATATTATCGCTGTCTTCATTACCTCGTCCACACATTCACAGCCTGTCATCTCTCTTGCAAATTTTCTTCAAGTACTCTTCAAAATCTCCATGTCCTGTCATAAATCCCAATACGTACCCATTTAGACGACACCACTTCTTATTTTTCATTTCAAATGTCACATTCTGTATATATCCACAAGACAAGTGCCCTTTACTTATTTTCTCCCGCCTTATTTGCCAACCGCGAATTCCTTCTGCAGTTAGTTTCTGTCTCCACAGAAGATGGCGCACCACCGCATTATCTTGACCAAACATTTCCCGGAAGATGGATCGGTCGCGGTGAACCAATGTGCTGATCTACACAATCACCGGACTTGATATCATGTATTTTGATTGCACGCAATAGTCGAATAGCATGTGCAGATCAGGAAAATTAACATCTATGATCTTAAGGATCGAGTATGACATGATCCATTCCTCGTGAAAAGTATGTATGGGATGTTCGTGCTAGAGTTAATTCATGGTTTCCATGACTTGAACATGATGACGAACAAGTTGATATCAAAGTGTTAATTACGAACTATGGTAACTTTAATTGAAATACACATTTCTTGACCAGGAACATATCTATCGTTTGAGTGGTAACGATTTTGAATCACCCTGCATAAGCGGTGTTGTCCTGAGTGACTGGATGATTGACTGACTCTTTCTTTCATCAACGCAGAGCTTATCAGAAATATGAACTTGAACTTTCGCCAGGATGCATATATTTCTTCCGTGTACCTACTCGTGGAGAAGATATGTGATAACGTTCATTCTGGTGAAAATGGCGACGTAGGGGTGTTAACCACTACATCACCCGTTTGTCTTTCACATCTGTACACCATTTCGGGACTTAAGCGCACACAGCTTAGTGTGCCGCCAGGTACTCTTATCTCCTACGGGGATGTGTCAGATCTTCCGGGATTTAGGTCTGGATGCAAGTAATGCCCCGGGTTCGAATCCCGGATCGTCGCCATTTTGCCAGGATGTTGTTTTTACATTGTGAAAGTTTACAAAAGTAAATTAGTGTGAAATGTGAACTCTCTATATTTACTCTATATTTTACGAGTTAATCACGACATCTTCTCAGTTTTTGAATGTAAATGTTGTTAAATCAAATGTCTGAAAATAAATTTTTGGAACTTTCAACATTTCACTTTTACATGGGTGAGGTGAAAATATTTCGATACGTTGCCCTGAATGACAATATTCATCAACTCGGACAGAGAACTTGAAGACAGGATTTTGAAATATTTACGGGATGTTGCAATTGCATTGAGGAGGCTCACTAAAAAAGTATTTAAGAGGTAGGGAAGGTTCAACCAAATGATAGATAATTGTAATAACCTACATTTGTCGGTTCAATGTGAGCTATCAACGGGATCTTTGTTGAGAAGACATCATGAAAGCGTTCACTAATAATTATTAATGACTATTAATTTTTCTTACAAACCAAATAAGATTATCACGTATGATCATTGCAAAAATTACGACCGATTAAGTTTCATTTAAGAGCCAACATTCCTTTTTATTTTTCCAAAAAAATATGAGCAATAAAATATTTTGTTTACGTGTTTGCGTAATAATGAACAAACCGTTTTCTTCATCTTTTTAAGACGTGTAAGTAATTTTGCTCACGTGTTTGCAGAAAAAACCCTTTTAAAATCCGAGTTTAATAAAATCCGATAATAATAAATCAATCTTCGATTACATTTCCGAGCTCTAACGAAAGAAAACAAACTCAAAAGCTGCAGTTACAAGCGTTTAAATGGTAATGCTACAGCGCTAATTCCTTATCAAACGAAGGAAATTAGTGCATCTTGAATCTTCCAAAGAAAAGCAATCGTGCATAGAATTACGTAGGATCATATCTGCACAAAGATTGGATGAGGCACGAAACAAGAAAGAACTTCATTGCGGTATTTTCTCGATAATCCAGATGTTTCCCGCAGAAAACGCCTTTTGGAGTAAACAGATCAATATTTCCTTTCGGACTAGAACGAAGGGGCCGGAACGCAAACACACGCAACATTACTGGAACAGAAACGCTCACAGTGGTTGGTTTTAGTTCTTTGTCCGATTGAACTCACAATCCTTAAGAAGTTTTTATACAATAAAAATAAATGATACTGACATGAAGGACTGGCACATTAGTATACAGTAAACCAGTAATTTAGAGTAAAAAATATATTTGAACAAAAAATTTGTATCATAACATATAATATTATATTAGAGCTCACTGACTTCGAAAATTGTACCTTGAAGTACGCTGCGGGATGCATTGAAGAATGTGAAGCATTGAAGGTAGGCGTCCCCAATAATGAAAGAGAAATCCACTAAGAGCGCTGAGATATGACTATTCCACATACTGCCTCTGTTAAAGATGCGGAATTAAAACTAAGTAATTAAATAA
Organism: Laupala kohalensis; assembly: GCA_002313205.1. Lineage (NCBI taxonomy): Eukaryota > Metazoa > Arthropoda > Insecta > Orthoptera > Trigonidiidae > Laupala > Laupala kohalensis. Next base: position 1,039,487 of record NNCF01126367.1, on the reverse strand, counting down.
TTAGATTGGAGCTCAAAAGATCTGCTCTCGATATCCTATTAATAAGACCATTACATGATTACGCTATTACCATTACATGATTCGTGTTTCAAAGGAGAAAAAAAAAGTATATTGTTGAAATTACTGATCTCACGATCTATTCGAACTTGGCTGAAGGTAGTTTCGTTCCGCTTTACCGGACGTACAATAGTTGNGATCTATTCGAACTTGGCTGAAGGTAGTTTCGTTCCGCTTTACCGGACGTACAATAGTTGTCCAAAATTTTTCTCTGTTCGATTCTTCCGACCGTGCGGAGGATTCAGCATATGCAGACGATAGTTATTAATGTTATGTTATTATTCAACTCGAATTTTGAGTGATTTCGATAGTTGCGATTAATTAGTGACATTTGTTGAATAATAAATTGGTAACTGGACATATTTATTATATAACTGTGCTATTATAATCTCTTGAATACAAATTTTGTTAAATATTCTATATATATTATAAGCAGCAAACTATATTTGTTATTTTAAGTGGGCACCTGAAAATATTTTGTCTTCGGACGTAGAAATATTAAATCTTTGGATCCTTAGATCAGAATTGCTGTGAAAGTCTCTTGCTTGCTTCCGGACGAGAAATAATCTATAGACGTGATCTATTTAAGGTAGAATTAAATCACAAATTTATATGAAATCGGCGTAAATAAAGAGTAAAAATTACTTGTTGTGATATCGACAAGAAAAACATACCTCACCGGCCATTTAAATAAAATAACATCAATTATACACTGCGTCTTATGGAGAAAAACTACACTTATTAAAAAAATAGACGTCGCCTGGGATTTTCTTTTATTCTAATCATATAGATAAGACTTTTTTGGAGAATTCTTTGAGGCGATCTATGTTACCAGTCATAGTTGCCACCTATCTCTAACAATTTAGACAGCGTAATGAAATATAACTCTCATTTTCGATTTCATTGACATTTATTGTCAAGAAACATTTTAATCTTTTTTGTCTCACATTTTGTAAATAAAAGTTAGCCTATGCTCATCCTGGACATCTAAACCACCTCCTTACTAAATTTCATCACAATCGGTTCATTGGTTTAGTCGTGATCAGGTGGCAAGACTCGCTTTCGTGTTACGCATTCATATATTAGTATGGATAAAATATTTTCGGACTTTCCTTGGGCGTGGCCCTCAATGTATGTATGGTAGAAACCTCACCATAAAATCGTTACGTCCCAGTGTCCGTAGTGCCGCGTTGTGTGACCTGAGGGCGCTGCGACACGGACCACTAAGCATTCACCCACGCGTCATCGCCACGGGCCAATATAACACCCCCTCTCTCACCCCATTTCTCATGCACCCCGTCAGACGGAGCGAGGGCGAGCGCGGTTGCCAGTCTGACGCACCGACAGCGGTGGGTGGTCATCGGGACTAGAGTCCTTAATTTAAGAGAGAACCGTCAGCTGTGTCCACAATTTCTCACAACTATATTTACTACGAACAAATTCTCATAGTCCCTTTGGTGCCAGCTGTTACTCGATTCTCTCTTTTGCTAGTGGAGAAAGGAAAAAGGGTGCGAAACAAGAAAAAAAAATCATAGAACCAACTACAGTTGGTTGAAACCTCTATGAGAAACTGCGTAGTATTTTCAGAAAATATGAGAAAATACACATTATATGTCTCCTCCCCTGACGGTCCTCTCTTGATTAAGACCTTTGGTGGTCATCGGTACTTCGGAGGCGGACTTTATTTAAAACTGTTTGTGACGTCAGATGGGTGTGCAACGTACTACGAAATTTTTGTGCGTTTTATACGTCTGCGACTGCGACTGTCTTGTCTGTTAGCAGTTGCTATTTACAAGACGTGTGTGTTCTTCAATTGTTCTATTGTGTTCTTCGTTATCTTCTCAAATTTAAAAATTGGCTTTATTTTAACATAAAATATGAAATATATATCGCGGGGCTTAGGACCCGTGCGACTTATAAAGGCCCTAAAATGTACTGTGGGCTGCGCATACTATTCCCCAGTATTCACTCTCAATGAACTGAAACAGTAACTAAAGATAGAAATATTAAACTATTTCGATTATTTGGTAGGTAAATGATATCAGTAGCGGAAAAAGAAAATTAATAAGTGTTAATAAGTTATAATAAGAATTTTTATACTGTCATTATTTTTCAATACTAATTTTAATTTTTAATCTCAGCTATTGTTATAAATACTTAAATGACTGTTTCGTTCATTGAGCACCGTTGGGAACCACGGAAAACCAACGGTTAGGGCAAGCGCGCTAAACATAAAAGGAAGAGAGTGGTTGGTAACTGGAAACATGTAACAGAACAAAAAATTCGACGGTAGAATCAAATAAATTCATAGAAAGAATACATACTTATCAGCACGGTAACTAACATATGCATACATACGAACATTCCCAAATAAATCTTGTTTACAAATTTACCTATATATACGTACATGCACGAGTACTCATATTCGCATATGTACACATTTTTAAATCAACGAAAACAGACTAAAATAGAATACTAATATTACTACTAATATCACTTATAATAATAATAACAATAGTAATTTAAACATTTAAATTAAGTGTTCATTCTGATAAATCTCCTTCATTAGTTCCGCCTCCCTCTTTTTTCGAACCATACTCAGAAACTTGCCAAGGAGTAAAGTAACGGAGATTGTATTATCTCGCATTATTTCAAAAGCTAGAGTGTAATTTCTTGGTTTACGATTGTATCCCCCCTCAAGAAGCCACTTTCTTCGACCTTTTTTTCTGAGCCGTCTGCCACAAATGTCCTAGACCGGCAGCTTCGATTATAGTTCTAATTTTTTGACCCCACCCATCGTTACACGTTAACTCGTAGCAATCGTATATATTGTTGTTCCTTTCCCCATTTCTTATTGAAACCCAATATTTAATGGCCCTCATCTTAATTTTTACTTCTAACAGTAAAAATCCCAATTCCCAAAGAGTACCACTATTAGCTGTACTAGGAGGTATGGCAAGAGTATTTTTCAGCCGTAGGAAAGAAGAGGCGTGCGACTAGTGTGTGTGACTCGCCAAATACCTCGACCATACCCACTAAAAAACCCTCCAGAATTCACCAAATATCTAAACACGAAGATGATAGGAAAAAACAGAAAACAGTTGCCTTATACATCATATTAATATTAAACAAAATTCTGAAAAATATATTTTTCAAACACAGGAAAAAGAAGAATCAGAGCACAGACGAAAAGGAGAGAAGAAAGCAAATTTAAGGTATTATGTGAGTCAGAGCGACTAAGCTAAAGTACCCCCAAAAAAGTTTGAAATGATGGTTTTAACCATTCTCTATCCACAGACGATGAATTTTTATACCCTAATGGCGCAAAATTTTGAATTATTTGACTATAAATTACTATGGGCTATATGGAGAAACTTTCTCAGGCTTATGTTGTTTTTTTTTATATTCTGGCAAAAGTACCGACTGAACATAATAAAAAAAAACACTAAAACATAGCAAATGGAAAAAGGGACGCAATGACGTTAATATTTTCATCCCTTACGGGGTATTCACGAAAATAATTCAATAAAAACTGTGGAAAATGCTGATCTAACGAAAATATACAATGCATCACGTGACTGAAGACAATGCGACCCTTGTCAAAAAAAGGAGTCAAACGACAGTCTAAATTAATCATCTAGTTTAAAAATGACAAAATCATTGTCCTCATCCAATATAAAAAATCAGTAGAATGAATTATTAAGTTATAATAACTACTTTGGTGAATATTTCCAAGTTTCGTGAATAGTCGGCAACTTGACTTCAGTCAACGCGCACGTAATACCTGAAACTCTCCCATCATGAAATATTAGGACCAGGGTTCAATTTAAAACAGGAGGGGGAGAATAGGGAATGTTCCCCTTTCGGATTCCCTCCTCCTACATAAATATGTTCCCATCCAGGGGAACACATTTCACCAAACGTTATTGTCCGAATTAATTCCGAACACAATTCGCCATATTTAATCAATTCACTGGTACTACTTGATTGTAAAAATTGTAATCTATTTACAAGCAGCCCAAAAGCTAACGTCATATGAAGAATAGTGAGCACTTTAATCTTGGGAAGCAAAGGAACGACGATCCCATCTTCCGCTTAACGAAAATACATAATAAATCAATATTAGCAAGATGATTTTCCAATTAATAATTCTAAAAGATATGTAGAAAATATAACAATTTGTCCAAATCTTTTCATTTCCCACAAATAATTCAACGAAAAACAACAACAAACAAACATGTTTGTGAAACAGATTATATTTACATGCATGAATGGTGAAAAAACAATTAAGAACTTCGTCAATGGAGATAGTATAAAAATGACGACAAAACAAAGAGGAATCTATACATTCCATACCATACAGCAGCGAAACTTTTCATCCTCCATTTGGCAACATCGCCGCGAAGTCCACTCCATGGTCTCGAGTGGAATGAGGGCAAGGGCAGGGGTGGGGTAAAGGGTCTCATAGGGGATGACGGGTCGCCCTGCGGATATGAACCGTACGACATACCTGGGCGTGCGAGGGTGTCCACGCCGGGAGATGGTAGTGGTGTGTGGGATACGGACTGCTTGAAGCGGGCGTCCCTTATTTCTAAAGGCGTTGGTATGCCTCAGGGAACTGTATTGGACACGCGCTTGGAGAACGAGTGGAAGTGAAAGGGGAGGGAGAATGTCCGATGACTTGGAACAAGCGCGGTTTCGTGTCTCCATGGCGGAAGAGGAACCACGATTAACTAAATCATTGAGTAGGGTCGTATTATATCATCAAATACTTGAGTACATAATGATACATACGACAATAAACATTCACATTACATCCAATAAGGTCACTCCTGAGATTAACTAAAATATTTTTATGATAAATTTAAGAACGCCACAAAAGTCCTGGTCCAAAAAAACAACAACCTAATTCTTCAGTAGAGTATGAAAAAGAGAAGAGACTAAATTTATAAATCTCAGTATCTACAGTTCGATAAAAATACGTGTGAAATATTTTTGTGTGTTAAATTAAAAATTTGTTGATATTCTATTAATACTATAACACGTAGCTAACTTTTTATCTTATTTAGGAGTTTTCTGAAAATTTTAATCCGTCTCTGCCTTAGGGCCCTTGATCGGAATTGATGGGATGGTCCCTTGCTTGCTTTCGGAGAGTAAATTAGTTTATTATCCTCCCTATGGTCATGCGCAGTTTGTGACTACTTTTTTGACAGTACATTTATTTATTTATTCTTTTAGATTTGAAATCTAGAATAAAAAGGTCAAATTTCGTGGAGGTTAGGACAAACGATGTTTCCTCGAAAGGATACTTGATATCTTGAAGAACATGTACTTAAGAATAAAAATTACAATTTCATTTTCGCTAGGTATCTCACATCTTTTATTTTTTAATGTAAAAATTATGAAATTACTTTGACCTATCCTTGATTAAAATGTTAGTAACAATTTCGTTGTATGATGTATATACTGTATCTCCGTTCGACCCAGTGAAAGAAAATCAACGGAAATTTGATTTTAAGAAGGATATAATTAAATTAAAAACAGTTTTAAAGTCAAAATCAATCCTACTCCTTCTGACTTTTGAAATCACAAAACATTGAAAGTCGCACGAGGAAAAAGGGATACATCTATCTACACACAATTTTACTGAGTAACTGATGTGGACAAAAGGGTTCCAAATTAAAAATACGTTTATTATTTATTTCTTGACATAATCGCGTAACACAACAAATAATAAATCAATGGCAAATATCTCAAAGGAAAAATCAGACAAACGCCTGTCAGGCAGACCGAACTAATATGTCAAAGCAGATTAAAACTCTCTGATATTGATAACAATCGCCATTTAGTCAATTCACGTCATTAATCATTAAAAAATTAAAAAAATGGACTGACTGGATTATATTAAATGCGGAGGTCACTGTTCAATTACGTGAAAATTCCAAACGGTTTCCCTTCGTTTTATGATCACTTCCCTCATTTCAAAGGAACAATTAAAGCAGTTACATTTCTCTTCTAGAAAAAGGAAATTCATTAAAGATGAATCTCCAAAGACATTTCAAAATTTTCCCAACACGACAGTCTCGACTGGAAATAAATATCTGAGAGGGATAAAAAGCAGTTTCCTTTCACTTCCGGACTTAACTCATTGTGAAGTCTCCCCCAAAGAGTCACTTCCAAAAGGTTGACTCATCACCTTTTCGTCTCGGAATTCGCCCAGCTACACCCCCTCCTTCTAACTCTCCCCTACCCTCACACCAAAGGGCGGGGCCCAGTAAGCAGGAAACTCCGAGTTCCGGACAAAAATGTCCGTCCAGGCTGTAACTTCCGATGGAATCAGAATGAACCACTTTCGTGTCAAACATTAGCTGGTCATAGTAGTGTAGTGTAGTGTAGTGAAGTGGAGTGCGCATGATTGTTCACAGCAATCCTGTTTTGCTTACTTTTTTATAGTTATTAATTTCTTTTAATTATATTATAACTACTTTACGTTAAGGGTATAGCAGGAACAATATTATACCTGTGTATTTTGAAGCATGCTTGTACGTATGAGTGTGTGCCTGTATCTGTTAGTAGACGAAAATACGTATGTGTACGTATGTGAATATACACATATATGAAACTCATGTAGTAAATTAGTTTCTGAAATGTAATTTCTTTCTTGTTGTCACCTTGTGTACCAATTTTCTAACAATTTTACACCGTGTGTGTGTGTGTATTTTATAGATATTTGGGCGATGATTTGATATTTAATCTCTTATTATTGTAATTATGTATACTTTTATTAAGTCTTCTTTCTGCCACCGAGCGTTGTTCATTTGCAGATTAATAAATTATTATTATTATCATTATATCGATTACCAAATACAAAAGGATATTTCATGTCATTGTTTTCTCTCGTACTTAAAGTAATATAAAAAAATTACAAAAGGGAGCAAGTGAAAAATATTTTTTAGGACGCATAGTTTGAAAAAGCGGAAAGACAGTGAAGCGGCAAAGTATTTTAAATGCTTTTATCAATTNTATATATATATATATATATATATATATATATATATATATATATATATATATTTCAGTTTTTACTTCCTTTTCGCTTAAGATATGAATTTTTAACATTCATTCATTGTATCACCCTTCCATCTCAAAACAAAGCTTCTTCCTAAAAAAATTGAAGTTGATGAAAGAATGATTTGGGCTGAAACCAATTGCTGGAGCCAATAATCGTATCAACCTAATAGTCTAAAACCTAATTAAACCAAAATGACAAATTTTTATTTGCTCTGCTGGATACGTTGAAAAATAAGTGTTTTGACAGTTTAATCAATTTAACCGATTTTTATGCGTTTAAAAACAATGAGCAGGGTATACTTTTTGTAAATACTCGTCTTAAGGTAAAGACGTCCTGCTTCAGGACAATTGAGACTATGTTACTCAAAACTTAACAAATTTTACTCAAATGACTTCACTACTTGGGTAGTGGGCTCCTGTACAATCAGGAGCCTTCGACAAATTATGTAACACACACTGTGGGGAGAGAGGACTTTTTATATCGTTACGCTGCGTTACGGTAGGGTAGGGAAGTTTAGCCATTCGGGAGATTTGCNACACACTGTGGGGAGAGAGGACTTTTTATATCGTTACGCTGCGTTACGGTAGGGTAGGGAAGTTTAGCCATTCGGGAGTTTTTGCACAGCGTACCTGTGTACTCGCTATACACATGCTGTCTCTTTAACTCCGCTGTATATCATGCTTTATCTTCGATATAAGGTACAAAATCCCATAAAACGTGTTCCATGGTTTCTCCATCATATCTCTGCTACATTTGTCATAATCAATTATTTTACAACTACACAAATACAATTCTTCATATCTCCGTGTGCAGATACCATTTCTCCATAAGGTGTTGGTAGAAACCATTATCTATTTTTCTCTGCAAATTATTCATCTGTTAGAAATTTATAGAGATCTCTCAAATTTCGACGGTTTCTCTCGTGGTGGTGATGATGTTCCGGAGTACCTTATGGGCGGCTCCGGATAAATATTAATAGATAGGGTGAAAGTGAGCGGAACCCGAGGTTTTTGTCCAGGGCAAAGAGATCGCTGGCCACTGTTGGATGTCAACAAGCAACCTTCTTTGAGTAGAGTAAGGTGAAGGGACGAAGGGCGCCGACCTCGAAGCACGTGCCCCGATCGGGCCCTTCTCTTTCATTACCCTCTCCCTAATGGCCCTTCCCGTCGCCTTGGCGTGTCTTTAATAAGGGCTGGGGCCCTCTACGCGACGCCCTTAGTACGAGTCCCTCCTTTCTTCCGTTGAGAACTCCTTCCCCTCCTCTTCCGATCCACTCCCCCTTCGCCCCCCCCCCAACGAAGAACAATGGACGCTTTGATTTTCTCTGAAAGGTAAATTTATTTACCAATTTATGTCCCAATTAAAGCGCAATCAAATTGTCTTCCCGGATCTGGAATGTTTAATGAATATGAGCTGAGCCCCTCCTACAGTATCGTTATACCTGTTTACGTAAACGACGGAGCGGATCAGAGAGGGGGCAGTAGGGGTAAAGAAAATGAAGAGGAAATGCAGAGAAGAACAATAATAATAATAACAACAACAACGTCCGAGAAGATATGAGTTGTGAGAATGTTAACAGACCTCGACAAACAACTCTTAGTACTCTCTGTTGAATAAAATACTGGAGCAAATCCACGAGCACTTTGTCATTTACCTTTCGTACGAATTTTCTGTCACTCTTAAGCAGATTTTTTTCATGCGGTATTCAGGGAAGCTTAATATAGGTGTAGTTTTTATCGTACGTTATTTTTAATACATTCACTGTACATGAAGTCTCTCCTCCACACTACGGCAATGGCAAAGTTCCACAGTGGTCATATTTTTAAATTGGTTGGGGAACGGTGGATAAATGTGACACATAAACTCTCTGACACGGTAATATTTTACTCTCGTAGCTCATCGTGATAAAATAAGGGATAAGTGTTTCATGATTTAATAGACAATAGCCACGCATGTATGAATTAACATTTTCGTACATCCGATTGTGTTTTCACGCAGAGTGGTAGAAATAAACGTCCCCAATACGAGGAAACTTACTTTCCTTTTTAATAGTACATACCAGAACCTTTCTTATGTAGTATTTAGCACTGCAACGTTTACCATTTTACATCGCTAGAGGACTAGGTGCTGTTGTTTTTTTAATTTTCTGAGTATATATTATTCACGTGTTAACTTGTTTCAACTAATCAGTCACTGGTTTCAATTATCTGGAATATTCAGTGAGTAAGTTATGAAAGTGTGTGTAAATAGGGCTGTTTTACAGCCAACGTTTAACTCAGAGCACAAAATGATGCTAACCACAGAGTATCAGTGAAAGTTATTTACTTGCAAGAAAATACTGGGTAATAAATACACACAGTATGTAAAATTGTTTGTTACGTACATAAATTGTTTCTTAAAGAAAAACACGTATAAATTGTTATACTCTGTCCAAAATACTAATTATCAAAGAATTGAGCTCCATGTTAATAATTATATACAACATTTTAAAACAGTAAAATTCCAGTAACCACAAAATAAAAAAATAAAAATAAATTTATTGTCAAAAAAAGCAGTGCCAAACTGCGTATGACCACGTTGAGGACAATAAACTAATTTACTATCCGGAAGCAAGCGAGGGACCATCCCATCAATTCCGAACAAGGGCCGTAAGATAGGCGGATTTAACATTTCAGCACTTTACTCCTAAGAGAAGTATAAAACTAGTTAGCCAGGTGTTAAAATATCAACAAGATACTAATACATTTGTATTTAATAAAACACAAAAACGTATTTCACAAGTACATATTATGATAAGCTACAGATAACTCGGAAAATACTTTTTTTAAGAAATCTTAACTATTAAAACAACTCTAAATTCGATGTTTATTATTTCAATAGACGCCGCTCGTAGGAAGCCTGTATAAAAATCCGCTCTACCCGAAGGGAAACCGGAGAAAAACCCGGGCCAGAATGGACAAGAAAACTGGAGCAGCAAAGATGAAAAGAACTTAAGGCTCCCTTGATACGAATACAGACGATGTTTCGACGATAAAGACTCTGCAGTTTCCGAACGAAACGCTTCCACGGAGAAAGGCGAAAGAAATCGATAAAAATTATCCCTTAAAAACAAAATTCCGCGAGATTTGTCCACAAGAAACCGGAAAAAGTTTCGGCACGAAGTTGCTTTAAAATATGTAAGACCCATAACTATTACGAGTTTATGCCTCAATAAAAGGATTATATACGCACTCGACACAAAATTCGGCCTCCGACGGAACGTTGCCTCCAGGAGATTTGAGAAGGGGAAAACCCAGGCGTCACCATCGACATCCGAGGGACAATTTTCATGGGCGGAAGCGCATTAGGTCGTTACTCCCAGAATGTTTCAAGAATTTATACACTTCTTCGAGGATTATCATGGAGTCTCTTTTAGATGCGGCATAAATACAGTGGTTAGAGGTGATAAACTAGGAGAAAGGCGCTAAAAAATTATGAATTATTCTCTTCACTTATGCGACACTGATGGTAAGTTATACATCAATTACGAAACTTTCATTTTAGCTTTATATGATAAGCGAGAAAATATATTTTTTTATTTAATAATGTTATAAACTTTTAATTAATATCACCATTGAGTTCCCACTCGTACCTTGCGGGCTCTTATAATCCGAACCTACATGCACATTGTGAAACATATTTTCTTAAGTAAAAACGGTCTCACGTCTCTAATTTAATGATTATTGGCTAATAAGTGAGTGTACCCAATTCGTACATGTCACACAATACTGGAACATTCTCTTTACACTAATCAAATCTCTTAGAATATGATCAAGTGACTTCATTTCGCCATAAACGTGAATTTTAAGACAGATTTACAAACTAAAATTTACTTGACTCGTACATCCTACACAAAGAATAGTTCAAGATTTTTCTACTTAATACTTCGAGATCCAATAGTCTCATATATAATCATGAAAAACACTAAAACAATATTGTAAAGAAAAGTTAATGAATACGAGGTTTAACACTTAAAATTTGCGAGAAAAAAGCAACTCGAGCAATATACGAAAAGTACAGTTGAATATATTGAAAAGCAGAGAACGAAATTGTTCCTATCACTGAAGGAAGTGTAACCAGCATCTTGCTGCTACGTTTTATTGCAGAAGGATAAGACCTGGAAGTTAATCTGGAGATTGTAACACGATAGAAGATTCCATTACATCTACGATATTTTAATCTATGAGGCTAGTCAAGCAACTCAGCTACAAAGCCAAACTGGTATCTGACTGTTACTTCTCAATTTTTAAAAACTCTACCCCCATGAATTTAAGCATAAATATAAGAACAAAAAATAAAAATAATAATAATTCATTTCTCTGCAAGTTATGATCTGTGGCAGATGAAAAATAAGACTTAAAAGTATACATAATAACAATATTAAGAGGTTAAATTACAAATCATCGCCCAAATATCTATAAAATAGACACACATGGTATTGTAAAACTAAAACGCTTGTAAAATCTAAACTATTCGTGCAAATTTCACGATTTTAAGATAGTTTTCATCTTTCTTAAGTGCATAAAACACAGAATGTATTTAATTGGAGTAGGATTCATTTTGTATCTACTTGAATTAGTCTCTTAAGTCGCTTATAGACTATCGCGGACGTTTTTGTAGAACTCTAACGCGAACAATATTGTCATTCATTGTTAGCACCTATCTCTAACCGTTTAGGCAGCGTAAGCATAATCTCTCTCCGAAGATTGATTTCCCCCCGACTTGATTGTCTATTATTGTTATTACCTATTACTTGAGACAGCTAAGATAACAAACCTTGCCATAGAACGTATCTATGAATTAAAAAAAGAATGATGAGAATCTGATAAGTGGTTCTCGAGTTTTAAGAGGTTTGCTGGCCGACCGACATTAAAGTAACATGAATTAAATGAATTAAATTGCAATGTATCTTGGAATTTTAAATTCACTCCGCATTGAAGGAAAAATGGCGCAGCCAATCAAAAACGTAACGTGCATCGGCCTCTCTCTCTCTCTCTCTAGACGCACTCTGGACCACCTCCGCCGTCAGCGCACTCCAGTGACCAGAGAACGAAGCGCGTAGGAGATTCGTTGTAAATTGGATACGAGAAGACTCGAGCGCTCATAGGCCAACTACGAGTTCTGGCGTGAAGTTAGTTCTCTACACGGTATTGACGCCGCAAATAATAAACAAGAAAACTAATTTATTATGTGATTTAACTGTATCCATAAAATTGAAGACAAGATTTCTTCCAGACTCCACTCTTATATTCGTCAGAGCGACTAGGTTTAAATACCTCCAAACATTTTATCAAATGATACTTTGAACCATTCTCCGTCCAGTTGTGATGAACTTTCACACCCTTACGGCGCAAAATTTTGAATTATTCGATTTTAATTACTATGTGGAGAAACTCTCGAGGGCTGATGATTTTTGATATTCTAGCAAAAGTGCAAGCTTAACACATCAAAAAAACTCTAAAACAGCAAAAGCAAATAGGAACTCTATGACGTTAAGACTTTCTACCTTACCGAGCACTTACAAGAATAATTCACCAAAAACTGTGGATAATACTGTTCCAACGGCAATGGCAGCCGTATCACGTGACTGAAGAAAATGCGACTTCAGTTGTTCCTTGTCAAAGGAGTCTGTTATGACACACCGCAAGCCCAGATGCGATGTGGGTATTTTTTGGGGTAGAAGCGGGATTCAACCATAAACCACAACCTTTATGGTAGAGTTCGCTACCACCAGCTTGGTTTCCCCAAGCAATCAAACACACGTGAAATAACAATAAAATATTCCTTTAATACAAGTTAAATAGCAATCTGCGTATTTACAAATTTCAACGAACTCTCAAATCATAATTACAAGTTTGAATCTGGGGAGCATTTCTGTTAGAAAACCACGGTTTTACAACGCAAATTTTATAAATATTATCTTTTTTTATATAAAATACATCAAATCATCAAATATATAATCAACAGTTAACGATATTAAATAGTAACCAAATTTGTTAATTGTTGAAAGTGGCAAAGTATACCTTTGTCTGTAGAGAGTTCAGGTCCAATGGGGGGAGGGGGTTATAGCCCCCTTAGTCCCCCCCCCCAATAGAACCGCCACTGGATGTAGTACCATAAGAAAAGGAAATTTTCTGTTCTTCACCACCCTTTTATATTCAAATAGCTTTCGGAAAGGGATATTCCGGCGAATGAAATACGCTCTCACGCTGATACATACCACCGGGGGAGTTGTTGCCATCATCCTCGTGATATGGAATGTTGCCTTTCAACCCGTCAAATCCTCTCCCTCTCAAGCAATTTCCATCCCCATAATTGTTTGTCTGTGCGGCGAGAGCATACACAGCGAAAGTGCGCCGCAAGTATAAGAGTAGCAAACCTACCGCCACGTTGCTAAAGTCATGCAAACATCTCAAGTTCCTTCCCGTTCGCAGTAATTTCAGACGCTTAGGTGTGTACAGAGAAGGAAGGTGTTCGGACCGCGTATCAGTGCTGGAGAGAGAAAAGTTACGATGGTATGGTTTCATTACATTCGAAAATGACCTTAACTTTTTGGTCTCTACAGGAGAGGTTTAATTTATGTAATTTTCTGGCTTCCATGTCTTGTGACAATAACAATTTTCAAATGAAAAAATAAATTAAAAATATGATATTTTCGGACCCGGAGTCTGTTTTGGATTACACGAAGCATTTTGCCTGCAACTGCAACAGTCGAAACGAGGCAAACGAAAACAGAGGACAGGTCGACGCACTGGAAGCGACTGAAGGAGGAATTCTAGATAGACTAAAATACATGTATTGAGACAAGAAAAGAACACATTTTAAAAAAATAATGCCGATAAAAGTAATACAATCCATAAGAATGTGTAGTCAAAAAGAAAAGCACAGAATAAATCCTAAAAAATACCCATATATCTACGTATTTTAAATCAAAAACCTATAACGACTATGGTATGAGATCGAAAATTTAGCACCCATTTACTTAAGAGCAATGATAAGTGAATATAAGCCAATCTTCCACATTCACACAAATAGTGACAAAAACAAAGTGACAACGTAAGACATCTAAGTAAAACTTTTTGCATCCACAAGATTTAAAATGTATAACTGCTTCTTTCAAACATTAATAAATGTAGGAATAAAACGATTTACATAATTCATAAATTATTCCATCAATATTATAAAACAAAGATGCTCTTTAAAATGTTTGTAATTCTAGGAACTCTTTTAATTCAACACAAACTTTAAGAAACTCAACAATCTCGTTTTCTACATCAAATTTCACGAATGAGACACAATATCCAACAGCAGATTGCAATTACTACTAGTATGTCCCGAACACAAACCTATAAAACAATCAAGAGTACAGCTCGCATTGCTCTCCACTCTCGGAATACTAATAGACTTTTCCGCGCAGTGCCTTGTCTTATCATGCGACGAGTAATACCACCATCACCACACACCACACATTCACCCCCCTCCCCCGCACATACGCACCACTCGCATTCTTCCTCACGCGCGCATTCTACGCGACACGACGCGCTCTCCAATTTCGGTGATTTATGTCACCGTATTTTCAAGTCCTTCTATAACTGTGGAGTGGGGGGGGGGGAGCGCATGCGTTCGTTCAGTAGCTCGACGACGGCAGCCAGACGAACGGGAACCCATCCCAGCTCCTCTTTTCCTGAGGGAGAGCGGGGTAGGAGTCCGGATGTCATCCCTCAGTGCAGGCATGCTCGCGATTCGTGGACGTTAATGCGAATTTTCATACGTGATTTATCGCTTCCTCGTGCCCATCTACCCGTCCCCCCCCACTTTACAAACCCCCACCCACACCACCACGTTTATGCCTTTGCTATGCGAAGCAACTGCGTATCGTTTACTGGGTTCTCTCCCTTCGTTCATCTCTTCCTATAAAACGTTTTCCGCTCGCATCTTAATTTCATTTCCCCTTTCTTGTATTCACACGTTGTGCAAAGCATCCATTGCGAGAGCAAACACCATTGGGTATGATGAAGTGTAACGGGAGCGCGAGAAAACACGGGTTGGGCCCTGTATTCAAGAACAAAGAAGTCATGCGTCTTTAATGGCAAATTTTTACCCAAATTCTATTTAAAAGTGGTCTTTATAATTAAGAACATCTTTGAATCAAACATGTTTACCTCGTCGATTAAGGACAGTTTTGAGATAAGGTAAGGGAGGAAAAAAAATATTTACAGACCAATACTTAGAAAGCTTTTTGATGCTTTTTACTTCTGCACCAAAATCTTTTTAATTGTAACTGCCACCGTAAAATACAAAACGAGCACGGGAACTTTTTGTTCATTCCGAGTCGACACACGGAAAAATTACAAAAATATTCATAAATAAATAAGTTGCATTAAAATTAGAGGTGAAATAGGGCTGAAGTGTGCTCAGAAACCACAAATACGAAAAGGAAAGTAACATTATAAATCATGAAATCTGGATAGACAAATTAACTCAACGTGACAATATTTACATCAATGTAGACCCGAGTTGGCTTACAGCAAAAATTGGGTCCCGGCAATTCCTTTCACGCAAAGCCTCTTTCCAAATAAATGCACCCACGTCCAATCAATCTACACGGGCAAAATCACCGTTCCACTTTCCACATCTGCCCTCAATTCCTCCCCTCAAACTTCACCCTAACGACCCTCGTTCAGAGAAAGGAAATGTTATAAGTACAGGAAGTTATTACTTTTCGAAGGGTGAGGCGACTGAATGGATGGGGGCGTGGAATATAGGCGATTTGAGAGGACGTGTTTGAAAAGGAGTATGAAGAATGAACATGCTTCGAAATGGAACGATAAAGAAAAGAGGTGAAGAAAACGTCTGAAATCAGAAAAAGGGGAATAACGGAGGAAAACAATTGGATGCTAAATTTAGAACGAAAAATATCTTCAAAAGAATGGAGATCTGGAATGGATGTTTACAATTGCCAAAACACCGACGACAAATTCAATGTATTTATCTCAATATTCCTAAAACATTACATATCTAGTTTTCCCATAAAACGCAAATTAATTAACACAAAGAAATACAATAGATGGATCACCCAA
>NNCF01126367.1:1011982-1022490 GCA_002313205.1 Laupala kohalensis | reverse complement strand
TATAGTTCGATAATAACTTGTACATGTAAATTTACAAACATATTTGCGTTAAATTACAAACATACTGACATTATGTATGTATTATAACTCGCAGCTAACTTTTTATCTTATCTAGGAACTTTTGCTGAAATATTTGAATCCGCCTCTGCCTTAGGGCCCTTGATCGGAATTGATGGGATGGTCCCTTGCTTGCTTCCGGAGAGTAAATTAGTTTATTGTCCTCCACGTGGTCATACGCAGTTTGTACTGTTTTTTTACAATAAATTTATTATTATTATTATGAACTGACACGCGAATGTAAAACTCAGTACTGTAAGATATCGGATTGACCTCTAAACGTGGTGCGATACATTTTAAGAAATTAACGCACATGAGAAAACGAGGGGTAATGTCGAGGAACAAACAAAACTAACCTTTCTTGTATCTGAAGTTTAGTGAAGACTTCCTTTCGTTTCTGTTGAAATCTTCGGGGTCCTTCTGCATCGATATATTATGTGGATAGATATTTCCCACGAGTATGCGCTTGTATTTATTAGTCAATACTTTGATCAACCAGTCTTCCGAATTTTGAATCATTCATAAACTGAGAGAACAGGTTTGGATGAGAAATCTAAATTCAGACGAAAGAAGGATTTGTCCAAACTTTTGGATGTGACATCCAAACCTTGGGATGTGATATCCCAAACTTATAGTATGCGAACTATAAGTTGGATATATCCAAAGGTTTGTAGACAGCCTTTCCATCCACTAAATAAGGTAATCACATCCATTGTTTTATCTGTCTTGTTTTCAGAATGTTGTTATTTTTGGATTAAACTTCTGTCTCACTGGAGACTGCACACCAACACCGTGTCACCTATATTCTTACACCATGGTCTTGTTGGGGATCGCAGAAGAGAAGGGAGGGTGCATGGATGAAGAACGAGCATCAGGAAATCGGAGACGAATCGCAGTTCAAGGCATATAGACGAATGTTACAAGAGAAGGAATATCCGGAGCGGAATCGGTGGGGTGAATAGTAACGCCCCGACGCCACGAAACGGAGTGTGAGAGAAGTCCCCGGATATGAGCGCAGAAGCACAACTTTGCGAAATGTGAAGCGACGAATGAAATGTAGTTTCTGTGCCACGCTCCAGTTCGTTTCTGCAATTCGGCGGAACATGCATGGGAATTAATATTTCGTTCTTCGCAACAAAACATGGTAGTCAAATACCCTTATTATCACAGCGCGTTCTGGCCGAGAGAATAGCGAACGCAAGCGTTAGTAATGGGCAACAGAGCAATTATCGCAGTCCGATTGCGTAAGACCTCATAAGAAAATGTTAATGGTTCAGTAATTATTCAAATACTAAACATGCTAAATTATCTGCAAGAGCTGCCCAATATTACTCATTGTGTTTGTGTTTTCTGGTTGCATATACGAAAAACAACAACGTTTTCATTTAAAAGTCAAAGTTGAGTATCAACATTGGTTACTATTGACTTGAGAGACAGAAATTGCTAATCAGATACAAAATGAAATAATTTAAATCTTGTAATCATTGAAACGTATATCTACAAGTTTCCTTTTTTTCAGAAGCAGTCTTCGTTGTATAGAAGTTAGCGCAGTGAACTCTGTCTATGCTTCGATTATCTCTATGGAAATTTTTGGAATTATCTTTAATGCCAACATGGCTGACGATTTATCCCAGTTATCTCCGGAGTATTTCGAATGAAATCTGGTTATTTTTTTACCAACGTTTCATGTAGTCCCAACTTTCCTCGAATTTTACGGCCAACACGCCCATTTTATTTCCCGTACGTAAGCCAGAGACGGTGTTCATCTTTAAAAGAAAATATCATTCTCTCTGTTGTTTTCGGAGACTTATTCATTCTCCGAGTACCGACCTTCCTTTACTTCGTGGACGTGTGTCGCATCTCGTAGCATCGGTGCGAACCCGACTATCGCGCCACGGGGCCCCCGAACCAATCGAGTGGGTCGTTCGTGTGACGTCATCGCCGTTAAAGGGACGGTCGGCGTCGGCGTCTCTTCCGATGGGCGCTCGTTGGACCTCCGAGGGGCGGAAAAGGACAGGGGAGTATGAAAGAAGGAGAGTGGAGCGGAAAAGCAAACAAGCTGGTCGATAAGAACCCACGACTTGACCCATACGAAGGAAAGTCCCAAGATGTTCGACAATGACGGAGGCAGTGACTACGGATAAAATAAAAACAAAAAAGACGCGTACCGATGAAGTTAGTGATACTAAAGAAACGTTTAACTGCGATTTGTGGAAGAAACTATTCCTGTTTTAAAAACTTCACATGTGTTAAAGACCTTATAGTACCATTAAAAAAACGAACATCAAACACTTCTTTTCGCAACAACTTTCAGGCTATAGAACAGTAAATTTGAGAGTTTAGAAGCTCCAGTCAAGTTCATTAATTATTTATCATCTCATATCTCAATACAAATACCACCTCTCAGCCAATATGGCGCCAACTCAGATTATACTTCATAATTACAAATTACCTCGCGAGTAATTCTTCATTCATACTGTAATGAAATTGAAAGTGCGGAGTTCCCTTGTTTGAACAAATTTTAATAACTCGGAATATACATAAACATTTGTCATTCAAAACTACTGGAAGTAAATTTTTGAAATTTCATAAAAAAAATTAAATAAATTATAAATATGTTTAATAAGAACATAAATTTCAGAGAAATTACATAGGCTGCATCCCAGGTGATACTACACACGGCTCGAACTTCGACGAATTCGCATATTTCGTGTATTTCTTCAGAAACGAAACAGTGAATCAACTTGTAGTAAACGCTTTCAGATACAATGGTCCCACGTTGGTGGAGTAGGCACGATGTGAGTTAGCGGAGCCGATAAGATGATCACTAGTATCTTTCTGCGAACATCACCTCACTCTCGAATATGATTAAAAACATTTCCCTTTTCACACGCCAGTTGAGCCTATGAACCACACACCAGAGGCGTCGTCAAACGCGACAGCAGGACTCAAACCACGTTTTCAATCGTCTATCTCTTAGAGGTGGCTCGATGACATATTGCCAGCGCAGCCACTGGATGAAGAGACGAGAAAAAGGAAACCAAACTGAAGATCAAAGGGAAAATAACGTTCTTTGGTGTTGGTGTGAAAAATACGTGAGGTGATACTTACAGAAGTTCTGACACTAGGTCAGTCAGATAGGAAGATTCAGAAGGGTGTCTCTCAGCCGATAGTTACATAATCTGTCTTGTTACGTAAAGGGAATATCTTTTGGGTGGATAGTACTCAGTAAGCACTCGAAATGAATAGTAGAACGCTCCGCCAACTCAGCTTGCGACAAGTCTTCAGCGAAATCTTCTCACGAACTCGCTAGTGTTTACTTACATTTTATTTTTCCTTCTTTACCCTTCTCTGCGCGAGAGGATGGACATTAAAACACGTTATCCTCCATCCACTTTATCCGTGATTCACATAACAGACGAAGAATCGCATACAAACGACAACACTTCGACGGAACAAAAGCGGCAAAGCCAACCAACCATCTAGGTTCCGCGTCGCTTTGACATGGACGAATATATGTATTTGCCACGTTATTTTCGGCCCGCGAACACAAAAATCGTCAAAGCCATTGACAAGGGAATTTTTTTTTCGCTGTTTACGGTCGATGCTCAGCAGAGGTCTTTCATGTGGGGTATCCCAAGGGGGACGATTCTATTGGCTGCGGGCCGCGTTGATAGTACACAGGGTGGGTGGAGGGGAGAGAGAGTGCTATCTTTGAGCTGCGACAAAGCACACCAGCACAGAGTGGCGGGTTCTGTGTCCCCGATGGCCGCAGTCAATTCCGAGCTGCTTTTCACTGCGGTCAGGGAGAAAATGATACGCCTTGAGCGAGGTTGGGGGAAATACGGGGGTGAGGACCGAATTTCGAAAAAATCGGAAAAGGAGATAATACATGCGGAGGGATTTACTGCTTATGGAAATAAATAATATATTGCCTGAAAGGCTAAAGTTCGCGGGTTTTATTCACAAATATAAATTTTATTATCAAAAAATATATATATATATATTTAGTTTCCTCGTCTTTTTAAGAACTAAGAAATATCCATTCAAGGTGAAAAAAAAATTCCAAGGTACCGATAAAACACAAGAAAGCTTGCTTGTTCGACGGCAACAGTCTATTTTTATTTGTTGATTTTTTCGGTGACGGAATATACATTTCATGGTTTACATGAGTAAAATTTGAAAATATACTCAAAAAATAAAAATTTCATTATTTTTTTATAAAATGTAATAAAAGCAATGAGATCCCGAGAAGGTTTGTCTTTTTTAACTAAATAAATAATTTCTGTTTGGGAATATTAACGACAACCTAGAAAACTAAAAAAAATTACAACAATTTTTTTAAAAATTTTATTGTTAGCTACTGAAATATTTGTAGAAATCACTTGGTCGTCTCCCTACTTAACCTTTCATGCAGCCTCATGGTTTTGCGGCTATGAATATTTCAATTGCACAGATAAAGTTTAAGTAAAGTATTCTTCGTGGGATCAAAACCAGGAAGGAATATTACATGTAATGGTATAAATTACATCCCCGTTGAATAACGCTTGTTTGATTTTATTTAAACATCACATGCTTAATAGCGTCTGTAGTATGTGTCGAAATATATTATTTCTCAACTACCTTGAGTTCCCGCGACTATAATCGCTTGAAGTATTTTTTTTTTACGAAAATAATCGTTCTTAAAACCCCGTGATGTCTATGTTTGTCACATTCAATTGTCAAATCGATAGTGAATCAAACCATATAAACTAAACAAACAGAAGAAACTTGAACACAGAAAACTGCTGACCAACAATAAATGTTCATCAACACTGCGTCAACACCAGAAAATTTGAGAGAGACAATTGGCGATATGTTCTTCGGAATTAAGTAGTATTAATCTTCTTCAGTGTTTACTCTAACCCTGTATGTTGTTGAGTTGTATGCTCACGGGTGCTCCACATTTACGTTCACCTCTGTCACAAATTGAAATTTCTCCTTTACGTAACTATAGTTGTACAATCTCCCAACCTTGACATCATTCCGAACTTCTCCATTCTACGTAGGTCGTCATGTAACTTGCGAAAATGAAACTTGCGAAATAAATTAACGAGAGTGTTTATTGTAAAATAGTAGAGGTAAATTAGGTTATTGTCCTCAACGTGGCCATAGGATATTACTGCTCTCTTGACAATTAAATAATTATTAATTCATTTATTACCAGTGAAACTGGCTTGGTGTTGGTTCAGAGCTTGTAAACAGTGTAGTCAAGGATTTTACTTCGCCACCATGCGTAGGAGTAATGTACCTGCGTTATGTTGGCAGTTCTTTTAGATTTCTTTAAACTTAAATGTATCCAACATCGGTCATGAATTTCATTCACTAGCTCTTGAGGCGCTATTCTGTTCTTTCTGCATGGAGCATGTGGAACGAATATTACATAGTGCCTTAGTTCGTCGTATTATTTATTTGTATTTTTTTGAAGTTAATAGTCGCTTCTGTGACTACTATTAATATTTATTCGGATAATACTTAAATTCGTTTAAGTTGGCAATTCGTGTTAGGCAGCCATATTGCATTATTTTCGTCAAAGTTACATGACTTGGAGAGAGTGTGACGCAACCCGCAAATCTCCGCTGCCAGATTTCCGCGGAGACAACTTCATCGCGCGTGTAGCGGTCGCCGTAGGCAATGCAACACCGAAGGGCGACAAGAGAAGCGAGAATTGCGAGAGGGCGGTGCGAGTGACGGGCGGATAGAGGGAGGGAAGCCACAGAATAAGAGAAGGGAGGGAGACTTCCACCGGGAGATGGAATGTTAATGTAATTAATTAGCTGATGATCCCTCCGGGGGAAGGCAGTGCGTCGGTGGTTCGGCGCATGCGCGGGCGGCGGAAACAAGAGAGGAGTGTGCGGCGTGGTACACTCACGTTCAAAAATATAGATAATACTAACTGTATTATTTCTGTACTAAATATATATCTGACATATTTCAATGCGACATCTTGTGGAGTTAGAGGTCACTAGTTTGTATGTACACTGCACAAGTATTGTGGATCGTGATTTTTTGTGTATTTTCTGTTCGGTGGAAGAACAGACCAGTTGGCCTGAACCAAACACAATAAATATTATATTCTATTCTTTTAAATATATTTATTTACTGAGATAAGTAATTTTTTCATGAAACCATAAATTGAAACCAGTACAATCACAAATATTGTCAATTTTTAATTAATTTATTTATTCACATTCGAACCCAGTACAATTGATCAAAATGACAATACCTGGGTAATTAACTTCTTGTTTTATATATTCCGTGTCATCTTCTATACTTAGTTACCTTTTCTTCTTAAATTTTGTCTTCTAGAGTGTCGTTCTGCATTGAATCTTTCACTCCCGTATCTGAGGCGGGCACTTTCGACTACCTATGAACATTCTGTCCAAAGTATTACTTTCCTGACTTGAAGCATTTGTGTTTGTTACTATTGTCTGAAATTCGTGGTATGATTTTTCAGTGCTGAATAGATCTTTCCATGTTCCTTGTACGTCCACCCCAACTTGTTTCAATATTTTTGTTAATTTCCTTCTTTCTTACGCATTTGATTCACAATCTAACAGCACATGCCATACATCTTCATCTGCTTTCCCGCTTATGCAATGTTTTTTCTGGTAGTTTAAATCGAAATAGGTATTTTGCTAAATCCCCATGCCCAATCATAATTTCCATCAGATATTTATTTGGCGTAAACCATGTCCTGTGTTTTGTTGCATAAGTTACTTCTGTTATGAACTTATACATGTCAACCCTCCAACAACTTTTCGAGTAATCACTGGTGTATGTACAAGTCAGCCATAATACCTTCAGCCACCTTAAGCTCCGTCCATAGGTCAGATCCCAATACATCACTGCTCACCAATATGTAATATTAATTATAAAAATCAATACCCAAGTTTTATGAAGAATTTTTCAAGAGATGTCGTTTGACCACACCGAAAGAGCAAGTATGGATGTAAAATCCAAAAGGAAAGGTTTTCTCGATGTGACATACCAAGAATATACAAGTTGGTAGCACCGAAGCGTATAAGTGACAAAAACCTCAACCGGGAACATCATCTAGTTCTGCACATAGTGGCATACAACCCACACTGAGCGAGTATAAAGCCATCAGTCCACTACTGCAGTCGGACAGCAAAGATAAGGAGCTTTAGGTTGTGTTCACCAAAATAAACCTCTCTTTAATTAAATACAACTCTCATTTTCTCCCTTGCTAAGCAATTGTGGAAGGTGGAAACTAGGTCGTACGTGGATATACGAAAAATAAATAACGCTTCAAAACACAGCACAGTCAAACAGTGGAAAAGGGTAGTAATGAAACAAAATACATTCTACTTACGTCATCACAAATAATCATCTTGCTCAACTCAAATAACTGAGTCGCGTTTGGAAATAGAAACGTAAATGAACTGAATGACAAGAAGATTCATAGCTAATTAAGATAACAAATTAAATACAGACATTAAATAGGAATAAATGGGTTTTTTTCGAGCATTTACAAAATGTTTGCACTTACAAACTAAACATTTTTACATTTTATCACTCACACTCGTTACAAAAGAATACGACGATCAATATTGTCAGAATTTGGCAATATTTCAGTCACGTAAAGAAATTTTGGGTCTTGACAACACTGTGACATAAATGTAATGCACTTACGTGAATAAAAAATGAAAATAATTTCGAACTTGATATCTTTTTGAATGGATGTTTATACATGACTAATATACAGCATTCGTATAATTATTGGACATAAAAAACAGTTTCTTCTATGAATTTTACAAACGTTAAAATTAATTTGGGATAGATCTTAACTCCATCAGTAGCTGATAGCCGTTCTACCGAAGAGCAGTTGAGACGAAAAAACAAAATAGAAGAAAAGAAAAAAATCTTCCGTCATAAGATGACGCGATCTGTCGCAAAAAAAGGAGATTTAAGAGGGAACCTGAAGACATCATTTAGAAATTTTTACTACTGCCTTCAATTTTTTAAATTTATTATTTACTTTCAAGTTAAACAAGAAATTTAAATTTTCTATTACTATTTATTACAATTTTAATACTGATTAAAATTTACTACACGACACTCGTTAGACAAAAGGAACGATTTTAAACAGATAATTAAACTTATGCTTAGAAGGGCATATATTCTAGACTACGTGATTAAAATGCGTCAGGATATGGATTTTTGTTTAGGACTACCTATATCATCTCCGCGTATTTCTGCTCTCTCATTGAGTTTGGGATTCGAGAGGAAGTGCTCCGGGCGCCTAATTAATCCGTTGACTCCTCCATCTTGAATCCGGAAGACGGGATGCTCCGCCCCTCGTCGATCAACCCTTCAGACGCTGGTTGAGATGAAGAGAGGATAAAGTAGAGGAAGGTACGAATTAGAAAGAAAGCGATCCTACGAGATGAGGAAGGCCTGGGCTTTTCCCTTATCGGGAGTTACATTTTTATACGTACACAATACAAACCCCTCTTAAACGGTCTGGTCAAGACAGTAACCCTAGTCGGTTACCCGTTTGGCCGGTTAATAAGAGGTTCTCTGGAAAAATCGATTTTCTTAAAAAAAAAGATATATTTCTATTTTTGTTTTTGACCTACACCCGGAAGGTTGTAGAGATGTAGTGGGTTGTATTTAGAGGTTATGACCGGTGATGTGGTTCCATATCATACAGACTTTTTGGGTATGCTTATTTCATAGTTAGAGAATGAGTAATCATTAATATATTATTGTTTGTGTTAATAAGGTGTTTAAAAGTTGTACTAAAAATAATGTAAATTGTGCATGTCCTTTGTAGCCCTAATGAAGGCAAAATAAATTGCCGAAACGTTGGCGTTGTAAAAATAATGTTTTATTGATGACCAATCCTCGAATATATCGTTCCGTTATTTAAAGAAAAGAGATAGTTTATCACGAATAAAGTAACAAATAAGGCGTCATTGCAACTCATTCTATTGTAAAATTGATTCATAGACAAATACACTCGGGAGAGGAATAAACTGGCAAACTCCCTCCCCCTCCAACGTTCTGCCATCCACAAACACAAATTTTCCACACAACCGGTTTACTTTCCTGAATCTTTCCAGCCAAGTCCGTCAAATAATTAATGTTTGAGTCACTACCTGCCTCTATTATATGGTGAAAGAGGGAAAATAAACTGTTCTGCGGTTTAGACCGGTCAATCTGAGGATCGATTGATCCGGAGCCCGATAAGAGGGACACGACTGTATTATGACTAACGAAAAAGAACTATTTCATACCGAGTAAAGAAAAGGAATTAAACACAGTACTTTAATTCTCAATTGAACTAAAAGAAGTATATGAATTAAACTTAAACTTTTCGGTACTAGGTTGTCATTTATAGGAAAATTGAATCTTTTTAAAGACTAATAATACTATTCAAATTTGTTAATTACATGCTAAGCACAAAGTCTATTAAAAATTGTTTTACTACTGTGATACCTTTCATCAAATGTTAAACTAATTATAGTTGATTAACAGACTCATATATTGTATTATTACTCTGACTTATGTGGTGAAATGACTTTGATGAAATAAAATTGAATGTTTGATAGTATTACGTATTAGCTAAAAATAGTTGTAAGTTAACTTTCAAGACTGCCGGTCTGCGTACAGGTGCTATTTGTGTACGTCTGGAGGATACTTTTAAATAATGATTTAATACAAGAATATAAAAATATAAAACATCCAACACAAAGATTCAATGACATAATAAAATTTGCACATGTATATTATATTGTAGTATCGAGAAGAGTTACCCATTTGAGGGGTTGAAACGTCGAAAATATAAATATAACTTGACTGGTACGTTCGTAAGGAAGTTTGTTTTGGACATTGTATCAACTAGTGATACCTGTTCTTTGTATAACTTGATCTTGGAGAAACCTCTCTTTTCTATTCCAACCAATATATGAAATCAATTTAATTTACAGAGGAAGAAATGAGTATTTTCCCACTGCCTTCGTTTCGTTTCCCATTCATTAATTGCTCCACACAGTAAGATGAGTCTCTCATCTCTCCGTGTGTGACAAACCCCCCGCCTGCCGTCACTGCACCAAACGTGTTGACCTCATCGGGCCGCTCGCCTTTACTCAATTATTCCCACAATCTATCAAGTTGCGACACAACGCAAACCGCAGGCCAGGCGTCCAACCGCCTGACCGGAATACAGCATCCGACTGCCTCCCCGCCCCCACACCCTTTCGCCAACCCGCAACTCACCGCACTGTAGCAACATCACCGAATCCCACGCAGACTCATCGCCAATCGCGGCAATTTACCCGACATTCTTTACAGCAATCATCTACTGGGTTCCACACAAAAGAAACTTGATCAAATAAGTGATAACTTTCGGTCGGGTGAAAATGGCGACGAGCCGGGAATCGAAC
>NNCF01126367.1:965964-994605 GCA_002313205.1 Laupala kohalensis | reverse complement strand
AGTTGGCATACAGTGTCCCAGGTCGTTGGAAGATGCAGGAGGTAGCGACGGTGTGTGGATCCATCAATAGTATTTGAAGTTTATATGATCACACTGTTTCCATGATCACAATAAAGCCATGTTCACGACAGTTCCGGATGGTCGCATCACGTGATTGAAGGAAATGTATAGTTTTACCTCACGCACAATACGCTTTAGAAATGTTCGTAACGAAGGCAGTTATGGCCCGATGTTGACTCGACGAAATCTGAAGAGAGAGTGATGCTTGAGCTAGTGGCTACGGGGTCTTCCCATGTTAACTCGAGGGAAAACACTCCCGCGCAAAAACATTATAATGGAATTGTTCGTGTGCAAAATTAAAGAATTTGATTCAAATTAAAGAATTGATTCAATGTTACATTAAAATTAGAAAATGTATATTCCGAATTTATGTGGCGATTTTCCATGTAATGAATAAGTAATTATATATTTTTATTATCACGAAAAATCCGGGTGAGAATAGAGCTCTCTAGTGGCAGATTGACGTACATAAACCTTTTAGATTTATTGTTAGTATTAGATAATATTATTAGTTTCTGGTGATAATGCACCAGAATAATTACAGTCTTTTTTTGCTGTCTTCACTGTTCATGAGTAAGATATTTTCGCACACTTTATTTGTAAAAAATACAACAGAAAATTCGTACAAATTCTCAGTTTCGACGCACTCTCATTCTTGGTCGATCCACAACGCGGTGTGTTCTTCAATCCACGTCAAGCAAAACAAAAAAGAAGCCTCCATCGATCTCCAGAATAATCGAGGAGCGCTGCGCCTCCATCGCCGTTAGTTCGTTTCGTGAGAGTCGCAGCGGCGTGACGCGTCTGTCGCCGACACAAGAGTCGTTGTCCCCGCACTCAGCATTATGCTCCGGCACCAGCACAAATTCGTCAAAGCGGTGCGCGAGATCAAAAGCATCGGCTCGGACGTCGCTGCGGTGGTCGAATGATGGGGGCCGGTGCTTATGGGGGTGAGTGATGAAGATTTCGAAATGAGGGGAATGTGGCAATAAAAACTGATACACTCAAAATTTTAAAAAAAGTTGAACCTGCGATCTAAAATCTGTAATATTTAAAACAAAATATGAGTATTAGAGTGACCGTTAAAAAACGAAAGTTTCAATTTCAGCGAAACCCCCCCTCTATAACGGATTAAAATGCTAAAAAGTGAGGTGGTAAAAATTTCAACCGATTTGGAGAATAATAACTCGTTCCACAGAGGAGTTGAAATTTAAATAAGATTTAACATGGGAAAGTATACTTTTTTGAAACTTTTGAATGTAACATTAAGATTTAGAAGTAGCTGACCCGACACACGTTGTCCTGTTCAAATTTCAATAAATTTGTGTGTGGTCGTTTTGTGAATTTGTGAAAAGCTATTTTATTTTAATTCAACTGAAAAAACAAAACAAAAAAGAACCAACCAAATATGTCGTTCCTATTGTCAGTTATGATCGAAAGTGCATGGAAAAATTATGATTTCTTCGGATTTTCCGACTTTCCTTTGTAAATGTCCCGATTTTTTTCATGAAAACTTTTCCAGGACCATAACGAACAAAAATGAAGAATTACTCCTCATATCCATCGATCGAATCGTGAATTATGGTCTTGAGTTCACACAAAAATCCCATAATAAAAGGCACTTTCAGTTTTTCCCGAATTTTCCAACTTTCCGGACAACTTTCCCAATTTTTCATTTTCTAGAAACCTTATTCTATTACGAACATTATTTTAAAAAAGTAGCCAAATCGGTTCAGCCGTTCTCTAGTGATGCGCTAACCAACGAACAGCATTTAATTTCTCTTTATATAGATTATATTGACATAAAACTGTGTACCCCATAGAACTCAGTGTCGCTGAACACGAAACCGATGTAAAAAAGTAGTTTTGACTGCTTTGTTTTTATCGAAAATCCTAATTTTTAAGAAAAAATGGCAGTTATAATGACAGTCAATTGACAATTCGTCGTAAGTTAAAACTACTTTTTAATCGAATTTGAGTTTTCATTTTAAACCGATAAAGAGCAAGGTTTCGCTGAAATTCGAACTTTCGTTTTTTAACGGCCATCCTAATGAGTATTCAAGTACACAATAAGTATAAAAATTGAATTTTCTGTAATACATTATATCCATAAAACATTGTTTATGTTGGTGTATTTTATTTTTATTTTATACTCGTGATGCTGGCGAAAGTAAATTTCGCAAAATATTAAAAGTTTTGCTCTTTCATTCGTTTATCTCTATACGAATACAAGTATCATGACTCCCAACATCTTTCAGCTTCGTCAGTTGCGTCCCTGAAAACATGAGCGGATCCCTTAACAGATAGACCACATAATTCAAGAAAATGAATGAACACAAAAAAAGAAATTTACTCTCTAAAATACGACGATTTCAGAACTAAACTTTACAAAATCGTATTTGTAAAATTATAAGCTAACTACATTATGCAAAAAATACAAAATTTTCGCGTTTTAGTTAAAATGTTCTCTCACTCTTGACCTTGCCAATGGCACGTAAATACATAAGAACATAGTTGTACTAATTCTGCTATTAACGTCCATTATACAAAGTGATTTACCTTCCCAAGTGTACATTAGGGTTCTTTATAAAGTAGAGAAGTGTCATGGACGTCGCGCCATCTGATTGGATCCGCTGTAACACCCACACTAGTATAGCGAGAACTGTTAGGTGAAAGCTATTTTGTTCACATTGCTAAGAGATGTAAATGCCGTGAAAGGTTATTATTTACGCGCTGGAATAGCTTGGGCATCATTCACAAGTTAATTCGTGTCTAATTTTCATTTTAGATTTGTAATGAAATTAATGTTGATTCAGTGAAAATTTTGAAATAAGTTTAGAGAAACGGTTTAATCACCATCACTTTCGCTTGAGAAACCAACGTAAACAAAATCAAAATGGAGGCCATTTTGGTGACGGTATGTGCCTTTTAGATGATGATGCGCACCCAAGAGATCCGCCGAAGTTTCAGAATCTTCTCCTTGGGATTTTGTTCGAGTTGTCAACTCTCTCTTTCCTATAAAGAACTCCGGTGTACACCACCCTCGTAATTTTACGTTGAAAAATGAATTCATCAGAGTACATTCAAGAAACCGTTCATCGTTTTCAATAATCCCGTTTAATAAAGACAAATATACTATTTCTATTGATTTTTTTTTACCTTTCTTGTTTGATACGACCTTGTTTCTTAGACGATCACAATATGTTTTATGTGCTTTATCCCAACACAATGTTTACACTATTTTATGAAATACAAAAAAGAATAGGACCAAAAAAGATCATAAGTTATAATTTATAAAAGGATATCTTCTTTTTTTTCTGATATTTTTTCTCGGTGGTCGCAATCATTCGCCGAAATCAACGCTTCAAACACTTTATATACCTGTATTGTAAGTCTTAACTGGCTTGATGTTGGTCCAGAGCTTGGACTCAGTGTAGCCAACGCTTTTACTTCGCCATCTTCCATGGTAATAATATCTGCCACGGACTGATTTTGATGATGATAATGACGGTGTCATGACACCGCAATGAGAATGAGATCTCCGTTGCTGCAGTGTCTGGCCAACGCACGGTGCTCGACGGTCGATGGCGCTAGAGGGCTAGCGGCACGTGCGCTCCACCGCCCCACCCCACCCCTCACTTCACTCGACTTGGTACGTCCCTCACAAAAAAAAAAAAAAATCCCGCTTCATCTTTTATATCCATAGCTGCAGGCCGTTTCTCCGTGGCTGCGCGGTCTAAGAGCTTCCAGTATACAGCATATTCCAGAGCGCAACGTAAAACAATGAAGGATGATAAAGCACATTAATAGGAACAAAAAGTCATCAAGGTACACATGACCGGAAATATCTCCCGAAGGAGACTTAACGAGAAAGACAGAGTAAGAACACAAAACCGAAAAGGAATTTAATGATTATTTTTTGTTCCTAATAATGTGCTGTATAATTCCATAAATTGTTTACGTGAAGTTCTGGGACAATCTGTATACTCGACTGTTTTATAAAACTCTTGCTAGAGTCTTCCTCAGGACGTGTCTCACTGCGAACGACGAGCAAAATACGGCCTAAGAGTCAGCAGCACAAGGCAGAAAAAAACAAAAACATTATGATATACTTACATACTTTTATATTAAAAAATAAAAGTGATTTAAAAATGGAAATCGAATTTACCACCAACGAAATTATCTTAACGTCAACAAATGCGGTGATTTGTGTTCGACCAAGAGTTTCCAAACTTGAAAATATTTATATCTTAATCATCTTCAATTATAAATTATTCTCACCCCCTTCTCAAAAAGTTTGCCCATCACCGATTTAGTCGAAGAAACCTCACTGTGTAAATTGTATGTTGTGAGAGAAAAATGTGATTCCCATCCCTTCCAACCCGCTATTTATTTATTTGATAATTCATTCTACTACAAATATGTAGTACGTTAGGAGCACCCTAATCTCCATACATTAAGAAGAGTGTCTGTTCGTCTGCATCCGTAACTGAATTTTTATAAAATCCGTAGGATGAAAGTTTGCGTACTTAGTCGACAAAACTCGAGGAGGATCTCTTGTCTAAAAATCATTCCCATCTATTTTTCACATTTTTAGTACGTGTTGAGGAAATATTGCTCACTTGACATTCAAAATAGGAGGAAGATTACTCTTAACGCCTGATTTCGAAAAATCTTCCCTCATATTAATAAACATTGAGTCTGAATTATTCTTTCCATTAGATTGACCATGAATTGGTTTTCCGAATCTTCAACTTTGAAGAATAGAAACAGGGTCATAAATCATATCAGCATCAAGAGTATTCCTAAACTCACGCAGCCATCGCTGCGTAGTGGCGAAGAGAGGAACTATCTCAAAAATATTTGCTATTTTCACCTTTATATCAAATTATAACGCAGAGTTACACGTAACAAACACATACAAGAGAACCCGAGGCTGCCACTATGTAACAAATGTGTGAATATATTCCACAGCATTTGAGTGAATATTTGTCCAGTGTGGAATACAGATACAACGAGACCCTTCCGAACAATTCGCTAATTGAATCGAACAGCCGAAGACATCTCCCGATCGCGCACTGAAAATTCAATGCCGATAAATGGTCTCAATATACAATCGTTTAATACCTAATGAATCGTATACGGTCATAAATTCTACGATGAAAATCTATCGGCTAAAGCTTCACCAATATGAAATAGTATTCGTGATACTAATCTTTTCGATCCAGAGATTTAGTGTTAATTGTCAGAATACATTTGCGTTATCGACCCGTTTCCAACGCGCCATAACTTTCCTTCTATTCTGACATTAGTCCTCACATTGCGTAGATAATTTCTGTTTCTGTTACTGGTATTAACAACGACCGTAATCAAGGAGAGGGGGGCTAACCGGGGAGCATTTTTGTATAAAAAGTATGGTTTTACAACACAAATTTTATAAAATTTACCTTTAAATACAATGCATCAAATACATAATTAACCGTTAACAATTTGGTATTATTAATAACAATTATTTATTAATGTTATTAATATGGTATTATTAATTTTATTAATTGGATATTATTAATAACAACAACAATTATAACAAGTAACAATAATCTGGTAACAGTTTCAAAAAATATGCAATTTATCAACTTTGATTTTATCTGTTAAGAGCTCAGGTCCAATGGCTATAGCCCCCTTAGCCCCCCCCCCTCCCAGATCCGTCACTGTTAACATCCTTCACATGAGTCATTCATTATGTAACATAAACAATGCATATTTTCATTATTAAATAACGACTAATTCATAATTACACAAATGCTAATTACAGTAACGTATTAAGTTTATTAACTTCAAGGCAAATATTATAAGCAAGACAAGAAAGGTTCTATGATTAAAAATTTATTCTATAATTCAAAATTATTTTGAAACGAAATTTTAACAAAGTTTAGTATTGGAAGACAATTTACCGTAACAGAGAAGATTCTTTTTCACCAATTAGTTGAGGAACTTCAAATTTTCTACTATTTAGAGGAGCAATGTGTTAGATTTAATTTCTCAACGTTAATGAAATTAAATCCATACAATGTGTATTATGCAATGTAAACTTATAGGAAAATTATTATGTGTATTATGCAATGTAAATTTATAGGAAAATTATTTCACATAAAGGAAAAAAAATTTTTTTTTTTTACTATTTACAAATAAGTATTGGCCGATGTTGTTCGGAAGAAAAGTAAAGATAAGTGATAATCACAAAAAAAGGGGGGGTTTATATTAATCCCCAAAGCAGAACTTCCAGCGACGGTGTGACATTATCGCAGAACGAAAATGACGGCTGCGGAAAGATATTGTACAGAATGAACGTTTTTCGCAGAGCATAAACGGAAATTTCGTTTATACCCTGGCGCGAGGACGATCTCATCGAGGACCTTCATTTTGTATTCCTGGCCTCGTGGTCGAATAAGTAGAATCCAAGAAGATTTGAATAAATCCTTGCTGTATTTCAAAGTATAAGCAAAATTTAGGTTAAGGATTAAAAAAGATTAAAGGCATATCTATTATTTTATAAAGTATTTTAATGAAAATAAAGTATTTATTACGCTAAATAAAAACAAAGAATTGATCATATGTAAATTACTTACTTATTAACCTATAATACCTCTATGATTAATGAATTATTAAAATGCCCGAATCCGCAGAAAATTTTTCGTTTTACCCGTTGCAGAAAAAAAAAATTCTGCTTTGAGGATATTAATGCATCAATAACGTTTATAATAGTGAAGCATCCGAACTAGTGTGGGTATGTTAAATTTAATATCTTTAACTAAATTTACATTCGGGTATCTGAGTGTTCGAGATAAATGGCAGAACGCGATAGAGTGTGTAGTGCCCGTTTCTCTCATAGCTATTTTGCTAATGGCGGCACCACTTGGTGTAGATCGTGTCTAGTGGAGGGTTTTCAGAGGGTCGTTGACAGAACCCTGTCCGATCCAATCAAAGTGGTAATTAAATAGCTATCCGTCTGGCGATAGGACGCCACCACTGGTCCCGATGTTGAACTAAGATGGAAATAAGTTACAACACCGCTCTATTTCGAAAGGCATTACAGTTAGGATAAACCAAAAGGAACCTAGTGAAGATATTTGATTTAAATATCAAAAATATGAAGACAAAATTTTATAGCTCTAGTTTTGGAAAAGAAAACGATAACCATAAACAATTTTCCATTCAACAGCTAGAATTTTAAACTGTGAAGAAAAATATTGCTTTGAAATTTTTCTGAACTTTCAATCAAACAAAAGGATTTCAACTGAAGGCATCGATCACTAAAAAGTTAATCTAAAATACAGTCGATACATAATAGCCGACTACCACTATACTTAATACCTCAGACATTTTGAGAGATAGGGAGTCCAAAAATAAGTTTGGGGAGGACAGATATTTCAGAATGTTGCCACTTTACAAATTACAAATACTATCTGATACTTCAATATTATAACAATCTAAAAACGGTATTTCTGAAATGAAGCTTTACATACATACATCATATACACAGTTCAGAATTTTTTATGCTTTAGTTTATGCCTAAATTAACTGCTTTTAAGTATACAATACTGTGTGGACCACGATAACGAGCGTTAGTGAGGCCCAATAGTCAGTGAGTTTAATCTCTAGATACATCATGAAACATTTCGGGGAACAGCGTCTAAATATAATGTAGATTGCTTCATCCGAGTATTACAACTGCGATGGTTAAGTCGTTTAGGGTTCATTTTCCATCATCTCAGTTAAATGAACTGAGACATTGACGTGAAAAGCTACAGATTTTCTTTCAAGAAATCGTACCCGAGATATCTCCGTGGAATGCGAGAGTAGTAGCCTAGAGTTACGAAGAAGAGCATCTTACTAAGATATTTTTAAAATTGAGTCTTTTGAAAGATCCTGACAGTGGTAGTGGAGTACTTTTTCCAACAATGCAGCAATATCTTAGCAAAATGGACAACATGTTGCCTACCAACATTCACTCACACCTCAAGATCAACAATGACGTGTCCCGGGGTATAACATCTTCCCCCGTAACACCCGAAACCCGATGCTGCTGTCCTTTACTTCCTGAGGACGCTACCACCTCCAAGTGCAGCAACGAGACGAGCGGCAGGAATATGGCATCGCATGGGTTGGCCCGGACGACGTCATCCATTTTCAACACTCTCCGCAATGCGCAGTGCCTCTCCCCCACCGCCAACCTCCGAAGTCTCGAAGTGCTCCGCGGCAGATACTGTCATCTCCAACGCTCACCCAATGAGGGTTCTGAAGACCCGGTTTCAGTGCCACCCGGTCGTCGGAAGTCATGGGTCACCGAGAAGAAACACCTCCCTTTGTTAGATGATGGAGAGAAAGTACAAGATCAGAGATCCGTCTCTTCCGTGAAGGGTGCGACGAGGGTGAAGAAAGAGGAAACAAATGAGGGTCAGGTCGAACAAGATGGTGGTTTGAAGGTGTTCTTCAACGGTACAGGCGTTCCGATAACACGAGCGGCGTCGTTGCCGATGGAACGCTCTTTGAACACTGTCCTCCTGTTCAAACACCCCAGCATGTTCAAACCGTCAACGGGCGTCAGAAGTATGGAAACAAAGTCTGCAGATTCAACCTTAAAGCGGACTCCATTGAGTGGTCAATCCTTGATTCCAGAAACTTCGAACAAGCGGTCAACCACCGGTGGTCCGAGAGGGAGAGCGGAAAGTAGTCCTCCGAAGATCAAAGAATCCAAGAGATTGAAAGAGAATCTCGATATCAGAGCGAGTACCGTCATAACACCGGCATCCCCAAATGCGAAACGATTCATCTCACCAAAACAAGTTCTCAACCAAACCACCCCTGTTACAATGCGTCGATCCAAGGTTAAAACGGGTCATAAAAGGAATTTGAAACATGAAAACATACCCAAAACAAATAATAAACCGTCAGGAGAATGTACATTGCTCACAAAACTATTTTCTCCGTGTGCAGAAGTGCGCCATAACATATCTCCTGCGATCCCACCAAAAACTATTCAGTATCTAATGAACGATCGGTTCTCCAATGTCAACGAAAAGAACAGCGATAAAGGTCAGTATGTTAATAATGCAACTAACACCCATGCCACCGGAGCACACAACTTCAAATTAAAGCCTCTTCAGACGACTGAATCTAAATTATTTTCAACTAACCCTCCTCAACCAAGTACAAAGGCGAAAACTCAACACACAATCCACACCACGGCAAGTCCAACCCACAATCCAAAGCAAGTAGTTAAGCAATCGAACACTCATAGTTCACGAATGAGTACAAGGAACACATCGGAGCAAATAAGCGTGAAGGTTGTAGCTGAAAATCAAACGACGAGAAAATACGCGAGATCTGCCCCCACAATTAGAACAAAGTCTCATAAGACTGGGAAACCTAGCCATTCGCCTATATTACCTCCGGGTTTACCACAAGTTAAGAAGTCAGTAGGAACCGCGAAACACCGATCAAGGGCAGATACAAAAGAAAGAGATGCTCTAAAACAACCTAGGTTAAATAACAAAGCATTTTTTTGTACAGAGAGTAAACCTAAAGATAACCCAAAATTTAAAAATCCTTCAGAAACTACATCGAAACAAGAATTAAGAAACAGTAAAATTACAGCATCCATTCTTCCCGATGTTGTCAAAGTAAAAGTACATGTGTTGCCGCGAACAATTAGTAGTGAAACATGTGTAAACCCCAGAAAGAGATCTATTAGCACAATGAGATGCGACGCGTTTCATACTGACGTAGCAAGAAGGAAGAAAGGAAAGAATGTGGACGAATTGGACGAAGATTGTATAAGTGCGTCAGACGATAATAAACCACAAAAACTGCAGAAATCTAGAAGTGCCCCTTCACTAGACGGAGAGAAGACAGCAGGATCTGCTCAAAAGGGAGGCGTGAAAATACGAAGTAAGAAGATGGCAAAAGTGGATACGAAAAAAGGCAGAGCGCAACTAATGATGAGCGAGATGATGGGGAAAGGGAAGAACAAAGGAGATGTGACAGAAGAAAAGTCTGAATCTTCTGCGGACAAGAAACCTAGTAAAGTAGAGTTGGTTAAAAGAAAATACAGAGCGAGAGTATCGAAAATTAAAACCAAACGAGGCCAAAGGCAGGATAAAAAGTCATCCTCGGACATGCAAAAAGTTGAAAAGAAAAGGAGCAAATTAAATTGGCTTGACAACAAAAAGCAAAGAGGAACCAAACTTTCGGCTAAATCACCCGTAAGAACAAAGGACACTAGTGATTGTCCGACTGGTGAACCAAAGGAAATCGAAGTCGCGGAAGTTGAAGAACCGTCATATCGAAGAAGAGCGAGAGAACGATCTGGGTATCAAAAAACGAAGAGAACGACGCACAAAAAACTCCTCTCGTGGATGACATGGCGAAAGAAGAAACCCGAAGAAATATGTCCAGAGGTCGAAGACGTGAAGAAACAACTCAACATCTTCGACAACGAAGTCATTCATATTTCGAGCAGGATATACATAAATAAAGAGGATTTACCTCCTCCGCCGTGCGTACACAAATACAAACACTTGGAGATGGAAGCCCTGAGAATCAAGAGGTCTGAAACGTGTGCGTATCCAAAGAGTACGAAATGCGCAAGTGCATTCCTTTCGGTATGCACTGGACGATCTCCGCAACCAGGCGAGTCGAAGACTGAACGGAAATCGTCCGACGTAAGGATAAAACCTCGAGAGTGTTTATCGAGTCCGAAAATAAGATCAAGCTCAATAACCATGAAAATCACCAACGCCCACCTTCGGGAAGGTTCCGCTGACAAGTTTCACGACGATACAATTAATTCTAACATATCCGAGCTTCCTTCTTTCCCAAGCATTAAATTCCCAAAAAGTTCCTCTCAGCTGGCTATATGCCCGCCACCTCCACCTATGCCTCTGGATCCGAAGTTGATGGTCCCTGAAGAGAAAGAGAAGATTCCGCCTCCTCCATCGAGAACTGGTGATGACAGCTTTGATGACAGGTGTCATGAGCTTCTCAAGATACAATGTCCACCAAGTGCTGAGTCACTAATTGGTTTCGGGCCTAAATTCGGGAGGGTGAGTTTACAACACGAATATTTATTTGACGTAAGGGTGCATAAGGGTATGGGTAAATATTAATTTGATGGAAAGGTATTTGAATAAGGGTGACATAAACTTACGTTAAACCCAACCCAACATCTCTCCTTTGCAATTCCCTTACCTAAGACCAACGGTTAGGTGGAAAGGCCGGCCTCATGGCCTGAACCTCCTTTTGCCAAAAGACATAAAATAAATAAATAGAACAAATTAAAGTACCACATTTAATAATGAGCAATATTTGCATTGTACATCCAATCATGAAGTTGATAACTATTACATATTACGAAATTTAACGCTATGGAACTAAGGAATTTAAAAATAACCTAAGGTCTTCTCCCTTCCCAGCTTACTTAACACTAATATGATCTACTTCATAAATTTTGCAACTATTCTAGTTAATCATCACCTCCCAAAATATTTATTTAATAGAAGAATTTAATTTAATAGAATATTATTTAAAAGAAGTGTTGTTTTATTTTCAAGATTGAAGACATGGAGCATCCTGTACATTAAAAGATTAAATACCATTCTCCCTGCTGTATTTTACCTTACCTCACAA
This sequence comes from Laupala kohalensis, assembly GCA_002313205.1. Lineage (NCBI taxonomy): Eukaryota > Metazoa > Arthropoda > Insecta > Orthoptera > Trigonidiidae > Laupala > Laupala kohalensis. Next base: position 982,863 of record NNCF01126367.1, on the reverse strand, counting down.
ATCTTTGAAGACAAGCGGAAACGAATCGCTCTAAAAATACAATGTTCGAAACATTCGAGTAATTAATACCAATAACACAAAAGTAAAAGTTATTTAAAACAAACAGTCATGCCTTGTACGTTGTAAATTTGTGCATTTGCTGAGTTGTAGTGGTAATCTTTCTCAATTTTAAAATGCCCCGTAATGTACAAAATACATTTAGACACTTTTGGAAAATTTAAAATATGTTTTCCTTATTAATTTAATTGTATCTCTTACGTGTACATTAAATTTGAACGTAAATAGCAGGGAAAATTTTTCTCTTTCTTGCCTAGGCAATTGAAAGCCTTTCATGTTATATTTATAGATTGCTTCATTCTTTTAGATAACTATACACAGTCCAACTTGTATAATTTGAATCTAAACTAAATAGTAAAGAATTTGAATTATCTAAAAATTCGAATTACTCCTGTTCAATTATTTACATAAAAATAACATTTCAGAAAATACTGTAGTATAACTAACGTTATAAAAATCAAATGCAAAAGTTTAAGAAGTAACGTATTATAGAAACCAAAGTTTTAAAAAAAATGTAACATAATACAGAAAAAATTGCCTTGTTAGTATGCAGCAACGAGGCAGTGGCATGTACGTACAATAGCAATTTTTTAAATATTGTGAAATAAATCTGAGATTGTTTGCTGTTTTCTAATAACACTATTAATAACTATTAACATTAATAATCGACAACGGTGGTCTAGTAGTAGCATCTTCGCTTCAACGATCCCATTGGCTGAGCGGTAGAGCGTGGATTCAAACCCTGCTCAGTCGAACTAGGTGAGGTTTCTGCTGGAGTTCCCCTCACCCACTCCAGACAAATATCGGTTCAGTACCATAAGTTCCCTGGCAAACCAACGTCTCTCCTTCCCAATTCCCCTACCCAAGTTCAACGGTTAAGTGGAAGAGCAGGCAGATATCATGGTCTGAACCTCGTAGCCAAAAGGCATTAAATAAATAAAATAGATAAACATTTTGATGACATTTCAGAGATTTCCATCAACCCCCAGAGGAGATCCATGCGGTCCCAAGAGGGGGGAGAAGCCACCTGTGCTGACGAGTTCTCCTTTAGCTCACGTTTGTGTTCACCCATTGAAACCGAAAGAACCCATTGTCAGACCATCCGAGTGTCGCCCGCCGCAACAATTAACACAGGTACGGCGCTAAATATAAAGTATTTTCATCTACCACTAATGAAACTTCGTTAATCCGTTATCTTGCGCATTGGTAATCCAATTTCTCAGAGATAATGTGTATTTTTACAGAAGTATCAGATACAAATGTCGAAAATGTGCTTAAAAAAATTTAATACGTACTTCAAAAAAACAAGTCGCATATGTAACTACTTTTTACTCTGAAACTGTAAGTGTAAATTAGTTGACTAATACCACTGAGCGCGTTCATACAGTATAAGCCATATTTTATAATAAACATGTAAATTCTCATTGATCACTGTAATATAACCAAAAAGATACAGAGTTCAAACAAAAATCTACAAAAATATGCAAACAGAAATCTTTAAAAATATCCATACATATACTCTATCAAATTGAATTCAAATGGTTCCACGAAGTTACAAATGATACAATTCGATTCCTCACAGGCATAAAAAATCAGGAAAATTCTAAGTCCTGAAAATAATACATAAGTTACATTTACATAACAAGATATAGTTATGCCTAGGTTTTCATGTGTGCAAATTTTGTCGCAAAGCTCTTTAGAAAGATACCACATAGGCAAATTGTGTCTCTGTATGAGAATGGAAACATTTTAAGTTCCTTTTTCCTTTCTTTGGTACCTTTATTCCGCTTTTCCCCAAACATGCCCATAATCCTGGATTTTTTTCTTTTTACTGCAGTAATTCAATAATTCTCTAGAGCACATTTAATCAGAGATATGACGTGTGAGTTTCATTCCATTTATACATGGTTTCGAATCAATACGAAGATTTAAGTAGTCAAACTATCCCATAACGGGTCCTAAGATATGTACCTGCTATTCATGAAGGGTAGAGCTCCGAAATTTCAAGTCTCCTTTTTCGAATAAGTGATGATTTGATGGACTTTGTAACTCAATAAACTAGAATAGGAGATAGACGATTTCTTGTATTAATTGAGTAAAACAGTACCTCTTTATCCTTGTTAACATTACTTTAGCACCCTTTTCTTTCCTCCTTTACGTATGAATTTGTCACCTGAAAATCCTAACCCTGGTTATTGCTTTACTAACGATCAACGTAACTTTATTCCATTTGCGCGACTCTAGATGGAGCAAGAGGAGGCAACGGCGCTGCAGATAGCGGCTTGCAGGGTTCAATTGACTCCGGAAGAACCGTCAGATTGCATCGTCGGAAGTAAAGGGACAGCCAGAGCGATGTGCATCCCACCCAAAGGAGTAAAACCAATTACTCCTTGGAAAAGGGTGAGTCACTGACTGATTCACATTTGAGGCATGTAAGTGGAAAATATTAGAAGTGTCAAAAACCTGTTTCTACAAGGGACATCATCAGAGATTACATCTTTAATATCGCAACTAATAGTTCTTTTAACAAACAAACTTCTACTAAAATGTAAGGTGTTCTGTTAAAATCGTTGTGTCAAGTAATAAAATTGTGGAGAATATCCAATATGACACACGCGATTTCAAAAAAAAAAGTCTCCAAATATCACGGAGTACCAAAAGGTGTACGTGTCACACATGGTAACTATCATTTTGTTAGACGTTACGACAAATTATTGGAAAAATAGACAAAAAATATATTATAATATCGATTTCCCCAACTGTTGTAGCATAATGCATGCTAGCAGAGCGACCATGAAAACGCAACCACAACATTGGCGTTGTAGAGAAGGAAAACCTCACAAAAAAAAGAGAGAGAGAAAAGACTACTGGCACTTATTTACTGGCGTGTGTGATCTGTCAGACCCCTTTAACATTAAATTCCATTTTCTTTCGAAGTAAGAATATTAATATCATAAGAAATAATATAGACGTATTTCTTCATTATTAATTTATTTTAGAAAATAAAGATCTCAAACTGAACGATATAAGCGTACCAGCTGATTACCCGGCGTTGTCCGGAATTTTCTTTACTCGTTAGACCAACGAACCCACTCACCGGAAACCTCGCAGGACGAATTTTTGCTTCCGAGATAAGATACAACTGCGGCAGCGCGGTTGCACTATTTCATGAACACTAAACAATTCTTTCTAACATCTAAACCATTTGTCCAAACTTTACTATTAAAAGCTGTTTTTAATATTTCTTAAATGCACAAAACGAAGAACCCATTAAATTTGATGACGATTGATTTTTCCTTCTCAAATTCCTCACTTAAATTGAAGTATTTCAACACTTCTATTTTTCATAACATTTCTTCGATAATTTAAATTGACCTTAATAAAATGTTGTCGCGGACATATTTGTAGAACCCTTCGAGAAGAAAACAATATTGCCACTCATAGTTGGCATCTATACCTAACCGTTTAGGTATAGATGCGAAAGTGAAAATGCCCGATTTTCCCCCGGATTTCATTGACATTTATTTTCAATTTCATTTTTTATCTTTCTTTTCATATATTTAAAAAATAAAAGTTAGCCTATTTTCATCCTGGAAACCTAAACTATTTCCTTGCTAAATTTCATCACGATCGGTTCAGTGGTTTAGTAGTGATTAAGGTACAAACAGGCAGGCAGGTTTTCGCATTACGTATTGATATATGAGTGTGGATTTCTTGTGATCGCAGGTCTTTTGGTTCCTTATGCTGCTCCTTTTACCCATCCTCTACTTTTGGAAGAGTCGAAAGAAGAAAGTCGCGAAAAAAGCAGCAGTGGTGGTTGTTCCCGAGTGCGTGGAAGACATTTCACCTCCCAAACCGTGCCTACCACTCATGCAACGCGTTCCCGAACACAAGACATTACCTTGTTCATGCAAGGAGTGCAAGGAATGTCGTGGGCGAGAAGTGGCTTCTGGTGGAGTCTCTGAAAGTGCACCGCCGCCTCCAACCGATGCCGAAGCACCAGCACCAGCACCAGNCACCAACACCAGCACCAGCACCAACACCAGCCCTATCTAGTGGTGAACCTGTTCCCGCTCCTCAACCAGTTGAATTCCAATCACACGGCTTTCCTGACCATCCCTCCGCTACCCCAACCCCTACACCCGATTCCACCCCTGGTCAGCAAGACGGAGAGCTCATTCCTTCGTTGATGGTAGGCCCATCCACTACTGACGGATTCACCACCATCTCCGAGGATCTGTACTTAGCCGAACCTCCCACGATAAGTGATCCCATCTTAAACTACGACGGCGACGCGGTGTATCGGCAGATGCCCAAACACGACGCTGGAAAAGATCCTCCTCGTCCTCCGAAGTCTCCGAGACCCCCATTACCTTCGGATTCCCCAAAACCCCATAACCTACCCTCAAATCCTCCCTCTCCCACATCCTCACCCTATCCTCATTCCCCACAGCACCACCCCCCGCCACATGAACCGACCTCCCACCCCCAGCCACCCTTTCCCCCTTGCCCAGTCCCACCTCAACGACCAATCAGCGCCCCGCATCCGCACCCGACTCCGTTGCCCCCGCCACCACCAACCTCCTCCTCCGACGCCACCGCGTTCGAATACGATGAATCCGCTCTAACGGAGACCGCATCGGAACCAGTCGTCGTGAGACCGAACGATTGGTCCGAGAAACAGTCAGATTACGTCAAAAAGTTCGAGTCACATCTCCAACCACGACACACCACCAGTTTGCGTTACATCGGGGATATTCTTCGCGAATCGCTCACAGCGGATGCTTGGAAGAGGTATAAGAAGAACGAGGCCTTCCAACACGAATGGATCCCTGGATGGACTGCGGGCGAAGAGGGCATGGAGTTGGTGACCAAGTCGGAAGAGGCGCCACAGTACGATGACGATGACACCTACGTCTCGTCACTGGTGTTCAGTGACGATGACGCTTTCGAACGCCGTGTCCTGTACTCGAAAGACGCATCGCTTACAGATGACGTCAGAATCGCCGATCAGTTAAGCACGGATTCACTCGTGGTGTCCGCGGATAAGGAAATATCTTTTGAATTACCAGATATTCCCGTATGGGTAGATTTTTAGCCCATCTCTCCGTCCGCGTGCATGTACAAACACTTCTGTACGAGCTATTGAATAATATATATCTTATGTTTTTTAATTTATTCCCCTTGTTTCATCAGTACAATTGAGAAGTATGCATCGAGACCAAATGAGTAAAGTTAACTGGTGGATTAAAAATAAAATAGGATACGTTGGGTCAAATCTGAAAAGATAAAAATTACAAAAAATGCAAAAAGTATAAATCCATGTCAAAAAATGCAAAACTATTAATCAATAAATACTATATGGCTGACTGTACAATGTGACTGATGATTGTACAACACTTACAATATAAACTAACTGATCAATACGGTTGGCAACAATATGAATGAAAGTATCAATTTATGAAGAGTCTTGCATTAAAAAACAAAATAAAGAGAATGATGACGAACGAAAGAATTAGCGGCCAATGATCATTATTACTGAATTCTATGATTTTAATAAAATCGGTAATTATTGCGAAAAAAAATGTTTTCAGTCATGAACATTGTAGGTGAAACCACCATCAAGTTTTTTAAAAATAGTGGCTGTTCTTTCGGATTAAATTAAAATCCAAAACGTATACTCTGGCTGTCAAAATTTTCTTCTATCACCCAGAAATATTCCACTATGTACACTTTCAATTTAGCTCGGGTATATCCATTATACTCACTACTACACCACAATAATGGCAGTGTTCAGTCCAAACATTTGGATAAGAAGAATCTAGAGATCGATTCCTTGTTAACAATACACAGGGTCTGTTCGTAGATATCACTCGAACATTCTATGGGAGCGAAGAATGATATTATGAAAAGGGAATTATTGGGATGAATAAGCCAACCCACCATCTTTAGAGGTCATTAGGACGACTCTCGGCGAGGCCAGGGCGCTCAAAGATTAAAAACATAATGGGCGATAGCTGGGTCTGATATTGGGCCGGCTAATTTATGTCTCGTGCACGGTCATTTCACCCCAAACATCATCTGCGCCTAAACTCATGGGACGTCGATGCATATCAATTACAGAAAGAACACGAAAACTGTAACTGTGATTGTTTATTTATCTTATATTTACATGCTGAAACAAAACTATCAGCATTCACAGAAAATATATTATAGACAGCTACAATAAATAAAGGATGTCGATGCAATCAGGGTATACGGAGAAAATAAACGGAGTTCCTCAATGATCTCATTGAAGCTCTGTAAAAAGTATCCATCCTTCTTTTTAAAAAAAAGTTAATTATACTTTATTTCTACAATTTTTTTCTGATAACAGAAACATAAGAATCATTTTATACATTAAATTCTGCTCTCACCAATAATATATTATGTGACAAAACAGGGATTTATTTTGGAATCCTCGATATCTACGTCACACAAAAACAGATTTTACCCCTAACCCCTCATAGGGATTACGTTACGTCATTTTAATACATTTTTCATTTCACATTACGTGCTCAGAAAAAATAAAGATACGTATTAGAGAGTTCACACTCAGTTTCATGCACGAAGAAACAAGATTCTGCGACCGTCAGCTGGGGATGCTTGGTTTACTTCCAACCCTCGTCCGCAGTGCTATGTCCCGTCACCCTCCTCCCCAAAGGAAGACAAACGGCTGGCATCTTCGACGGGGGTCGGTGGTGGCAAAGGCGGTGGGGTTCGAGACTAATCGAATCACAGGACAGGCACTCGCCTCGGTGGCGCCGAGCTGGCGAGGAACTAAGATACTCTCTGTTTCTGTCTTGTACATTCTTCAATTCCGAAACAGAATTCGTCGTGGAAACGAGGTTTTCACTTTTCATCTCACTCAATTATCATGTGAAAATGGCGACGGACCGGAACTCGAACCCGGGATAAACCTCTTTGGCCGCAGGAATGCAACCACTGCACACTCGTGAGGAATGTGTTCATAGCGTAACAGAATTGTAATACATTTTGTTATAAAAAAAAAGTCATTTGGAACAAGGACGTAGCCAAAAAAAGGGGGGAGGATGGCATCCAAGGGGTCTCACTGAAATACACTGAAAAATAACATTAAGTTATATTAAGGATTATTCATCTAATGCATGTATCAATGATTGAATTGGCACAGAGTTTATATTAATATNATACGAACCTTTCTAAGAGATTATCTCATTTACATACCCATTTTAGCGAAATCCGGACTACGTCACTATTTCGGAGAATACTTAACCGAATCATATAAACCAAGTAATTGTATAAATAACAAATGGATGCTCGTGTCACTGTTTTGTTTATATACTAAATATGTCTTTAAGGAAGTCATTATTGCCCAAAATTTTACTTTTGTTTCATTAACAATATTTTGCTAAGTAAATTTACTTTTATTAACTACTAATAACACCAAATGTCATGATACTCGAGAAAAGTTATTTTGTTGAAGTTCAAAAGATATATAAATAAATAGAAGAATATGATTCAGTGAGCAATCCATGAATGACATAAGTTTCGACAAAAAGTGATGAATCAGAAGTATCAAAAAATCAAAACTCAATGAATTCAAAATACAATCTAAGTGTGTGAAGATGTAAATTATAAGATGAAAAAAAGAAATATAAGAAAAACCTAATAGATCAACACAAAATTAGAGTACAAATAAACATTTCTTACAGAGTACTTCCGACTAACAGTATTCATACAAGCTTCCAGCGATGTGAATACGCGGACAAAATAGCAGCGGAGCGTTGCTCGTTGGAACTGGGAACTTCCGGTAATTATAAAACCAATCACGTTCAGTGCCCGAGCAGCTACTGTCGCACTTGGTGTATTGAAAAAACCAAAAGAGAGATGGAGAATAAAGGGAAAACAAAAACATAGTTCCGTATACGAAGTGTGGCTGTTCAATCAACTAATCAGGGATTGAGCTTGCAGCGCACAAAAATGGCGCGCAGAGCAGTCACTTTCAAACCACCATTCCCCTTCCCATCGCCGAAATTGCCACATTTACATTGTCTTTATGAAGTGTTATCGAAAACTGGGTTTCAAAAGCATGGTCAAATAATTTGAGAAAGCAGTAGATTAGAAAAATCAGATATTGTGTAACTTCAGTGCACAATCAATGTTTTCAATACGCAATCAAAAACATTCGATTCAGGTTAATTAAGACTACTGTTTGAATTACTTTCTCAATTGTTGCCTTGGTAACTTGTTTAATTTCTCCGAAATACAATTATATTTCATACGATTTTTCATTAATTTTTACGCGATTCTCTTATTGGGAATATCGTAATAGAGAAAATATTCAATATGGACTAGTTCTACCACCTAGGTTACAGTAATTGTAAAAAAATTGTAACATCCAAAAACTGCTTCTAGAAATCAACCCATAAAACTACTTATTTCATTATACTTTACTTCACATTTTTCAGTACATTACACCACACTGAAACATCGAAAAATGAGAGAAGCGGACACGTCAGAAACACATTTAACACTTAATTATGACTGAAGTCGTTTCATATCCAAGATTCCGTTAGCAGCGTTCGTAGCGAAATATGTTAGATACCGAATCAACTTAATAGCAACCAATTTGAATTGTGTTTTCTGGTTCTGTAATTCATCACTATTAACAATACTTGGCATTTTTAAAAACAATTTTATTTCAAATCAGAATTTCCCGGCGTCGCCTGGGACTCGAAAATAAATTTAAAACAATCATTGCTGGACATATTGTCATTAAAACACTTGTCTGGATTCATTAACTCATTTTGCCTAGCGTTACCCAAAGTTCTTATGCAATAGTCTACATTCATATTTTAGTTATATTTCTCTCCTTTCGTGATATTAAAATCTCACTTTTATTCATTTCCAAAATTAAATACCACGAAACAAACCTACAAAAATATACACACGGAATTTATTTGATTCAATTTAACTCTATGAAATATATCATTTATCAAACGACACGCAAAGTATAGTTGAACTAAATCAGAAACCTACGGGTGTGCGCACAACAACTTGCCCGTTTCATCACAATTGGATGAATGGTATAGAAACGCATACAGGACAAACAAACAAATATTCATTTATACTTTTACTAGATGATAACCCGGCGTTGCTCTGGTTTTTTCTTAGACTAAATTCCTTTTACATAGGAAAAAAGAAAACCTATCTATAATGTAAGATCAAAATTCTTTTATTTGCTGGTTTTTTAAAACGTTTACAGCATTCTAATTTTTCAAATTCATAATAATAAAAAAAATTATGCAAAACTTGACTGTACAATAAAACTCATCCTGACCCGTTTTTTTCTCCGGTTTTCCTTCGGATAGAAGCGGATTTTTTATACGAACTCGCTAGGCTGTTGCTTAGGGGTGGCATCTATTGAAATAATAAATCTCGAATTTAGTGTTATTTAATAATTACGATTTATATAAAAATCTTTACGAAATATCTTAAGTCTGATAATAATACGTACTTTTGAAATAACATTTTTAAGTTTTATTCAATGTTAAATCAGTCTCTGACTTAGAACCCTTGATCGGAATTGATGGAATGGTCCCTCGCTTTCTTCCGAAGGGTAAATTAGTTTATTGTCCTCCACGTGTCATATGCAGTTTGTACTAATTTTTTGACAAAAAATTTATTTAGTTCCATACACATAACTAGTTCACTACTTCATTTGATGACGACGTTGATTTAGTTACTTTGGCATCAATAATTACTTTATAAGAGCTCCATCCATTGATTCCTGGCAGTTTTTTTAATGCAAGCCCAGTATGATCAGAGCACGAGAGCGGTGATAATCCATTTGCATTCGTTAATTACTGAACATGCGAATGTGAGACTATAGTTTTCAGTGGAAATGAAGTTAAGAGGAATAACAATGGCTTCCCTGAAATTGACAGATGAATCGTGAAGTTTTCTCTGGTAAATCATAAATAATATATATCAAAACTTAATGCAATATAGAACAACAAAGGAAAACGTTGAAAAGGTAGGAAAAACCAGTGAAAAACTGGATCATAGATGAGATAATCGAAAGTTCGGTTTTCGTTCGTTCATATAATGGTCGCGATGTGAAGCGTTTCCTTCACATTACGATTCGATTCAATAAATTGAAAATATTTTGGTATAGTATCTTTATTATTAATAACTAAGGCGAAATAGTGCCAGGGAGGTGCAGCATGGAGTGTTACATTGAAGAGAAACAGTGAGAGATACTTGTTTTGCGCTACATATAAAAGAGACTAACGTCAGTCACAGAAATAAATTAAAAACAAATTAATAATTAAGGCGAAAGCTTTTTCGCTGACGCTGTCAGTATCTTCAGGCTATGAATAATTAAACAGAACGAAATTGATGGTCATAATAAAAAATCATAATATGAATAATAATTGAAATAAAAATAATAATGCGCAGAAATATTTCCACAAGGGAATGCAAAAGAGGGAAAAGGAAATCAGTAAACATAATTATTAATAATAAACCAAAATATTTTCAATTTATTGATCAATCAATATGCTGCCAAAAATCCATATTTCCATTTAAGATTAAAACATTAGAGATGTTTGTACGAAGGGTCCTGNCTGCCAAAAATCCATATTTCCATTTAAGATTAAAACATTAGAGATGTTTGTACGAAGGGTCCTGAATTGCACCTCACACTCTTCCCTCCTTTCAATTAAAGTGACTTAACAGTATAATCAAAAAAAATTCGGAAGTTAGTTATCAATTCAGCAATATAAGTGAAATGCCAAGAGCGTAATGAAAGATGTTTTCACAATAAAGAAATACTTCTAGACCAATGTAAAGCATTCTAGGAGAAATACAAAATAGCTTTCCGCGCTTTTCGAAAACAAAGCGTCGCTGACTGTCTAGGATTTCACTACAGTAATATTGACTGTTTCAATTACTTTCATTTTATGACTAATGGTCAGGTTGAGACCATGAGGTCTGCTGTTCCATCTAAAGCAAATGACGTGAGTTGAAGACAGGGACGGATTAAGGGGGGAGGGGTTTCTGGGTTCAAAGTCTCCCCTCCCCAAATAATGAATGAAACTATAAAATGTTCTGATATTTTGTTTGTTCTGCAGTCCTTTCATGTGTAGGTGGTACAAAAATATTTTTACAAAAACAAAAATTGCATTATCACAGAACATTTCATACGCCAGAGACCTAAGGACCCCTTCCCCTCCCTAAAACACGCGCGCACACACAACCAATCCTGGATCTGCAAATGGTAGGAGAAAATTATGGGAAAGCGTCAAATTTGTTTCCTGAGAATCAAATTAATCTGTCGATTCACATTTTAAAAAAATGAGTGAAAGAGACACGAAAGCGACATAGAGGAAAACAGACACATATCTTTTTTTCTCCGCTGCGATACCCTCACAGTACGTCCCCCAACTTAGCCACCCTAATTGTCAGCCAACAGTGGATTATTTCGTTTCGCCGGCGCCCCATAATTGATTTATCCAAATTAAACTGTCTCGAAGAGCTTAAGACTTAACTTGTTCCCACCCCTCTTTGCTTCACATACTTTGCTCCCATCAGCTTCTCAGTCTCATAGATTTTCTTCGCTCTTGTTCAGTGCAGAACCCCGAGAAAGATTTGTTCGCTCCAACTATAATTTGACAATGTGTCTCTTTCGTCTACAGACAAGTTTTAAAGCAGTCCGTAGCTTATTCAGGCGCTTCTAATCAGCAGTGAAAGTTAGTGCAAATTTTAAACAATTCCTTTTATAGGAGGTAGAACGTGATACATAAAGATGTTTCTAAAATATAGAGGTCACAAGAAATTCCTTCTGCACCTTATTTGCAGAAATGTCAAGAGATCTACAATAGTTTATTGACAGTCACAATTTTTTACCATATTACGCACGAATATCGCAAAGCATAAACCTAATTTTGGAGATCAATTTCCACAAGAGAAAAAAAAAGTTACATTAATAAACAGCACTTTCCAAATTAACGCCGGTTCGATACTTTGCATTCCCCCGGAACCCGGCCCAACATATCTCGTTACCAATTTGTTCTTACAAATCGTATAGAAGAACATCGTCGCCACATGATAAAAAGAGTTAGACACGATTTTCAAACTTTATTCTTAAGGTCGTGCTTGAGTTATATTCTTGAATATATAATTTATATTAATAGAATTACCAGTCACATGTGTTTAATTCATAAAAGCTTCGGTCCTTACCAATGAGAACTCTTATCAAGATGCACCAGTCGTTAGAAAATCAGTCAATGGAATAAGAATCAAAGATTCTCGAAACAATCTGTAACTAAATTCCAAAAGAAAAAAACATCCTTTAGAACTTTTAGACGTTCTGCTTGGTCACAATAGTCGTTAAAGTCACGCGATAATTAACACTCCAAGGACATAAGCATTTCAAACATCTGTCACGACAATCCCGTCCAAAGAGCACGAACCACTCATGTTCCCCAGCATATGGACGTCACAGCCGCTTTGACAGTGACTTTAACGTTGACACGTGTACAAATGGAGGAGTGACACTGGAGGTAATGGAGGTTGTGACGTGGTCCGACGCTGAATGGAAGTTGCGGTCTGTGGCTAAGTGATGCTCAATGACAACACTCTCAGCAGGATAATGCCCCGGTAAAACGACAGGTAATTTGTTGCAATATTACAGTTTTAGGAGAAACAATTTTTCCACGGTGTTTCGTGAAGTGAGTAGTATGATTTTTTTAAATGCTTTATGACCTGACAATCCATACAAAATATGTCTACGAAATTCCGGAGATGTCAATGAAGAAAATCACTAAATAGACAGACGTTTATCTAAAAAAATGTACCATTAATATTAAACATTTTTTATTGTTCATACAGAGTTTTCTTTTTTATTTGCAATCCTATATTACGATTATTTACAAAAATTCGAAGAAAAAATGCAGTTTAAAATACACTTTTTAAATATTTTGTTCAGACTATATTTATTAATGAACCAAAGTCAACCAGAAAGATAAAGACCTATAGTGCTCACAGCGAAAGAAAAGTAAGGAGTGAGAGCGTTCTGTTGTCATAAGTAAACGTTAGAGATCAAGCACTGTGTCTGTCACAGTTGGCATATCAATTACTACTGGTTCTACGAATCGGCTGATGCAGGTGACAGCATCCGGACGTAAACTGACTCAGATTCTGCTGACGCGAGTAAAACGCTCAGGTGTTTACGACGAGAGGAAGAGTCGGCAATCTCTTAGCAATGCTGACATTGGCACCTCGACTTTCACGTGGTCTTTGGGCTCCTTCCTCGCTGTGAACTCTAAATAGGTCTTGAAGAATTTTCCTGGCGATTGTTCAAATTTTAAGGTGATTTATTTCATGTACATCAATCAAGTATCGGGGATGGCAAATATAATAATCTCAATCCGTACATCATAAATAAAACACTAAGAAAATATAAGCTGGTTGAATAATAATTATTAAGAAGATGAAGTGTAGTTATCATTACTGTATGAATCAAAATTCCCTGGTTTTGTCAAGGTAACACATTTGCTGGTCTCAGAACATGTTTTCGACGGCACAGCCGACATCATCAGTGAATCTCGGAAGGTCGGAAGCTTCTGGCAGAAAACGGTCATACCGTCGAAAGCATGTTCTGAGACTTATGAATGTGTTACCATGGCAAAGCCACGAAATTTTGATTGATTTATTAAATTGTCAGACAAACATTTTAACACAAAGAATAAGTAAAGTATAAAAAAATTACTTTCTGGAACACTGGAGCCTGACAAAAGAATTTTTTTTGTAGCAGTTCGATGCGTTACATGTTACTCCACGCTATCGCCACAGTCCTAAAGCACCCTCTTTTCAACACGTCCACAATGGCGTCTCCTTCCGGAGTGATAGCTCAAGCGTGGGATGGCGCCTGGCTATCAGATGCTGCGACGATTCTGCGTCTGCAAACACAGAAGATGACTGCGGCGCCGGTGTAAGGGATGCGGAAGTTAAAGACGCACTCACACCATCACATTTACAACCAAGCTATTACCGCTCTTTATTCACACACACACCACTGAAACCAGCGGCCAACATCTTCGTACATACGTTTTATACGCTTCATGTTTTATTATAATTTTCCTATCAGAGATTCCAGGACTTCAATTCCGGGACAGTGTTTGTCGTATTAAGAAGACAAATTATAAATTAAAGCTGAATGTCTAAAACATGTCTAAAAGTTCTCCGTAGTCAAAGAAATGAGGTGGCGAAAAAATTTGTTACTTACATTATATTACAATTAAAGAACGAAGCAACACAAGCTTTTCGAACCAGTTCCTTCATATTATCCAACAGAATTGAAGTGATGTGGGATGTTAATTTGAAAAATTTTGAATCACTTTTGGAATAGGTTAAAGCTTGATCACGGGCTGCAACTCGATAGGAAGAAGTAGAAGAAGAAAATGAAAATAAAAAGAACAAGAAAGAGAAAATGAAGAAAAGAAAGAGGTAGAAAAAGAACAAGAAGGAGAAGAGAAAGAAGACAAAGCACTAGGGCGACGTATGAAGTTCAACAATCTTGCTCATCTCTCAAATGACTTCTTCCCAAACCACCACAACTAAAAAAAAATCACCTACCATTTCCTTCACGAACCAAAAGCCTTATCTTCCCTTCCTTCTCCTACTCTTTTCCTCTCCATGTTAAAAAATTTGATATAATAATAACGAGGCGCGTAAATTCGGGGTTGTATCAGCGGTATTAAATCGTATTCGCGCCCCCACCCCCGCGCCGGCGCGGTGCTAGGATGCGGGGTTTTGTATACAAAACACCCTTTGCCTCTCAGCACACACACATCCACCTTACTCCTTTGGACTCGACCGTACTCATCGCTATTCAACAACCCCTCTTTTCCTCCTTCCCCCACCATCTTTCCATCTTTTTCCCCACCATCCTCGCACGCAGGCGGGATCGGTCGGACGACCGGGAATGGAGCAGGAGGGAAACTGCGAAGGTGGGGAAAATCTGCAGCTTAGATCATAAGGGATGATATTAAACCCTGCACCACAAGGGTTTCACTCCACAGCGGGTGATAGTCTGCACTCGCTCGTCCCTTCAGAGGGAAAAGGAATAAAATAAAGGATTTCGACAGTAACAATAGGTTTTGTAGTCGCAGCACTCAGTTGTGTATTCAGAATTTTTTTGAGAGGATTCTCTAAACAAAGAGGTTTTTATTAAAAAAGTGAAAAAAATCATCCAATGNTTGTAGTCGCAGCACTCAGTTGTGTATTCAGAATTTTTTTGAGAGGATTCTCTAAACAAAGAGGTTTTTATTAAAAAAGTGAAAAAAAATCATCCAATGTTTCTTTTTACTCGAGGATGGATACTAAAAACCCATTGAGTTAATATTTGTAGAAAATAAGAATTGCACATCTGTGTTTTATTAATCGGTATCATTTTGCTTGATTCCTAGGTCGTTCTTGGTTAGCATTACCAAATCGAATTTTCACATATTTCCGGATAAGCTAAATGACTCTAAATTTCGAACACGTGCACTAATCGTCTATCAATTACAGGTTTTTTAATTTTTTTAATTCGCAATTTTTCATTGCATGTACAATATTTCATTTGTATTAACTGCGGGAATGATCGACACATGCATTTAGCACTGGTTAGCAATAAACATTTTTTAACGAACGATATTATTCAGTAAAATAAATTAGATAATATTATGATTAATTATCAACTGCATCACGGTACACGAAAACAATATTATAATAATCAATTAACATAAATTTAGTTCTTTGACCATGGAACGGGAAAAAGAGATGATATAACAATATTAAATGTCATATATTGAGAGTTTGTATGAAAGCAATAAGTAATGAAAGACTTGCGACATTTTATGGGCGAATATATATTTTCGTTTCGACTTCGTTTTAAATCGTCGTAAGTCTTTATTTATTTAATTATATAGTATAATGGACGTTAATTGTAGTAGAATCTGGTCAACTTGGTTTAATTTTAACTTCTTTTTTTTTCTCACTTTATCTTTAAACAGCGAAAAGTTTTGATTTGGTGCAGCGTACGGTACGAGTTTGTGCTGCTTCTCTCGTAGTTGTATTCAAGGTGTATAAATACTCGTCTAATTGCTCACACTGTACGATCGGTTCGGCGACGGCCGGCTTACGATATTGTCAGCGAGGAGAGAACATAAACACTCGTCCAATTGCTGGCAATCGATGATTGGAAAAGCGCATTTCACGACGAAGCTTCGGACGCTCGGCTCAAGATACTGTTTACGACATTGTGTGTTTATATAGTTCAAAAATGGGTCTTCCTTCAAATCAGGCCTTCAACACGATTCTTCGACAATCGTCCATCGAATTTCGACAACCAATTACTTCCGTGTGCTATCTACTTCATAAATAATTGAGGGGTACACAATGACAAGGTCAGTAACAGAAAGGGAATATTTACAGAAAAAGTATAAAACCATTTGTTGTATTTGTATTTTAATGGGCAAACATAATGGTATGCGTTTAACTTAGAAGTGTGTTCATGACCTTTGGGATGGAGGACAGCTCTGTTATATTTACTCATGCCACTTTTTTTTTCTTGTGGGGCTTTACGGTTCATGTCGACATCAAAGGTCATTGGAGCCCGAAAAACTTGTACAGGTAGGGAAAATGCAGTTACGCACTAGGGAGAGCCAACATGACTCTCCCCGTGTGTGGGACTCGTCGAATGATTCAACCCTACCCACTAAAAACCCTCCTGATCTACAACACACCAAAACATATCTCGCAACATATATCAAA
>NNCF01126367.1:946563-965739 GCA_002313205.1 Laupala kohalensis | reverse complement strand
AGCCCTAATGGCGTCGGGATCGAAAAGAACAAGAGGTGACCAAGGGAGGTCAGGAAAGAGAAAGGAAGGAGACTAGCACAAGTAAGTAGAAGTAATGCCAGACTCAGCTCGGGGCCCCGTGCTCGCCAAACACGTACTTACTAGATGTACGGGGGGTCATGCCACTTGTGTTCTTCACCAAGCAACGAAATGGTGTTACCAGTGGCGTAATTTCTTGACATGCTTTACAACTACAAGATACAAAACAGTTGAATACCACCTGTCAATTATTGGTACTGCTCAGAGCAAATACGAAATTTTGGAAACTTAAAAAAGTTAAAAATCGCTAATAGTAACTTTGTATAGAATTCAATAAAATATAATGCAAGTTATTTAACCGAAATAACAATAATTTTGGCAAATAATATTAATTTCGACAACTAACGTTGTCATTGGTTGTCATCTTCAGTGTGTTCCAGACAAACTCCTCCAGCGCAGAGAAGGTCACTGAAGATGACAACATAATTTGTCGGAAGCCGCTCTGGTAAAATTAATATTATTTCGGTTGACAATAACTTACATTCTATTTTAAGTAAAAACCGAATACAGCATCATTACCCAATTATAAATAATTAATTAAATAAAACTAAACTTCAAGGAATATTTGAATGAAACTCCGGTAAATAAAACTAATAATATTACGGCAACAGTAATTTCAAACAATAGTTGAATATGGAGGTGCAGGTATGGAGTAACGCTGAAAGTGTTATATTTTGCTTCTCCGGTTTTCAATATGCAACAATGGATTAAAAACAAGTTCTGTTCGTGATTCAATGACAGCACACGTTTTTATGCATGACTGCACGCGCTGTAATAGTCTCATAGCATTCCACATCTGGTATGATAGTGGGTTAATTTTTATTTTTAGTGCCTTTTTCAAACTGGTGAAGTTGCCCTTAGCAAATTTATTTATTTTATCTATTGACTACATCCAGAAATGTTGGACGCAACGACATTACAAAAATAATACAATACTTTCATCAATTAAACTGAAGAATTTGTGTTTCTGAATATTTCATGCAGCAATGGGTTAGGTAGTTTTTTTCAAAATGAATATTTATATCAGGATTGTTCATAATTTGTATTCTATACACATAAGTTTCTTGAAATAGTTGTTTGAACAATGCTATAACGCCTAAACGTGTCAGTAAATGGTAGAGGAAACCACAGTCTTCTAGACATTATTGACTTATCTAATTAAAAATGAACTTTTCATATTTACTCCATTCTTGCACCTGTATACTCATTTGTTAAATACCTTAACAAGATGGCGCGGATCAATCTAAGAACAAGAATTGAAATAAAAATTGCGTCTTTTGAAATAGTAAATCTCGAATTTAGAGTTATTTTAATAGTTTTAATTTATAAATTATTTTCCGAATAATCTATACTTTATAATAATACATACGTAAAATAATTTTTTGTGTTTTATTAAACAAAAATTTGTTGGTATTTTGTTGATATTATAACCGGTATACGTACCGCTATAGCTAACTATTTTTATTTTTATCTAAGGAGTGTGCAGAAATGTTTAGTCCACCTCTGGCTTAGAGTTCTTGATCGGAATTGATGGGATGCGATTCCTTGCTTATTTCCGGAGAGTAACTTACAATATTGTCCTCCGCGTGGTCATACACAGTTTGTAACTGCTTTTTTGACAATAAATTGATTATTATTATGAATTAATAATTTTACCAGTTTAAAATAACACAAAAGAAGATGACTCGAAATACACACAAAACAATAATGGAACACCACATGACAGAAAAGGTTAAGTGAGGGATAAAGGAATATTAAAAATACATACAAAATAACGAGGAAATACAAAAGGAAAAACCGTTCCATCCCAAATGAAATGTAAACGAATTAATCAGATAGAATTATTCACATCATACGGGTCCGCAGTGTACAAAACCGTAGGAGGGCGCTTTCCAACATGGACTCCACCAAAGCCGCCAACACAAGAGGACGAAGGATCGATGAGACTGACAGAACTCGGAGACTGTCACAGACAGCGGATCACGACCGCACACAAACGCCGCTCTCGTCACACGTCACCAGGCCCCAACTGCCACCGCAGTTGCTGCAACTAGGTTGGTGGCGGTTGACTAAACGGCGGGCGTCGTAGCCAGGTGTGGTCACGTTTGAACAAGGTACATTACACACCGTGAGAGGCGTCAGATGATAAAGTAATAACAATAAACATAACAACAGGACAAATATGTTGTGATAAAATGTTTGTATTTCTGCTTTCTTGTAAACATATTTTGTGTTTATATTTCTGTTTATATCATGTTCATTTATCCTGTTATGTTCATTGTTATAATTTGTTATTACTTGATCACCTGACGACGGCGTAAATCCACGTCGAAACGTAGTGTGTTCTTAACGAAAAATAAAAATATTATTCGTCCAAACTAAGGTCGTAAATTTTTAACGATTTATTTTTGAATTGACGTACGTAAGAAAAAAACCCTCAAATCTATTTCGAAAAAACATACAAAAAATTCCCTCTTGGATTCACAATGAAGAACGAGTGTTCAACATTTCAAAGTTCAAAGCCTTGAGGTCACATCGCTTCACGTTTGACACAACAAAATAAATCGTCGCGCTTCGGAATATTTGTTTATTATTGCCAATTCCTAGCATATAACTTTAAGATTATGAGCCTTTACAGTGTTCGTCATTTTAATATCACGGCTTTTTATAGTGCAAACGTTAGGCTTTAAAAGAAAAAGTTACATATAAACGTAGGTAAATAAACAAATGTAAATATATATTAAATATGAATAAAATACTTTTCTTTGATTAATTGATCATTTGTTATTTTATTATTATTATTATTAAAATAAAGAACACAAATGCATTTTTTCAGTATACATTAAAAGTGACAATGTCAACAGCACACACGAAAGTAATATTCACTGGAAAATATGAATTTAATTTATCGTGTAAATTTGTTACAATGTTTTGTTGCGATTGTTTCAAACAATGTCTTGAAATATCACGTTTAGCGCTGTTTTCATTATACGCGTGACACACACTAATACATCACAACGGAACAAAAATGGCGGCTGCGATCTTTATAGAGGTCTTGTTTACCCAGGTCCATTTTTTTAGGGGGGGGGGGGTGTTGTTCAGTTGTATGATTTGGTTCGAATGAAAACTAAAATAAATTTTCAAGTGTTGAATGAGACTATGTTACAGAGTAAACCAAGGGACTGAGTTCCACTTCCTCCCAACAGTTACACTTGTAACCCACACTGCAATCCTTGACAGGCGTCAGTTCTCCAAAGCCCTAATACGTATTCGCCGCACACAACGCGTCGTTCGCCCCGCTGCAGCCCAATGTCCACACTCGTCTACGAGACTCGAATATCCTTCAACATCTCTGGTGCTGTTGTTGACCTACGAAACATACGTCATCGACGGGGTATTTGCTCACGAGAACATTGCGTCACACAATTATACTCCAAGTCGTGTTACTCTTCCTCGACGAATTTAACTTAAGAAAAAATAACATGAACAGAAACGAACTGTGTTTGTTGATTTATTCTATACTAGCTGATTACCCGGNATGAACAGAAACGAACTGTGTTTGTTGATTTATTCTATACTAGCTGATTACCTGCCGTTAGACTAATCTTCTCTTACTCAGGAAATAGCAAAATCTATCTATATAGTACGATCAAAATACTTTTTCTTGCTGTTTTTTTAAGTTACTTCTAAAAACAAAATTTGTATTGTAAAAATATCAGCATCCTAATTTTTAATATTTATAATACAAATTAAATACAAAACTTGAGTCAATAGACTATACCATCTCGCGGAAGCCGGGCCGGTCGAATTTTCGCTTCCGAGGCACGTAGCGGCTGCACCATTTCATTAAAATTCTTGTAAAATCTAAACTATTCGTCGAAATTTTACGAATTAAAGGCGTATTTTTATCTTTGTTAAAAGCACTAAACAAATAATCAATTAAACTTCATGATGATTGACTTTTTTCTTCTTAAATTTACGTATTTTCAATAAGGTTTTATCGATAATTCAGTTAATTTTTGTAGATAGACATATACTGTCGCGGACGTTTTTGTAGAACTATGTGAGGCAAACAATACTGCCGTTCATATTTGTCATTTATCACTAACCGTTTAGGTAGCGTAAGCAAATACATGTGTTTTTTCCCTATTTTATCGATATTTATCGTCAAAAACCATTTCTATCTTTCGCATGACACATTAAAAAAAAACCTTAGTCTATGTTAATCCTGGACATCTGAACTATCTCCTAGCCAAATTTCATCACTATCGGTTCAGCGAATTGGTCGTGATCAAGTAACAAAGAGACAGACGCATCTTCGCATAACGCATTCATATGTTCGTATGGATTAGTGGCAATAAAATACTTTCTTGTCCTCACCATGGTCATAGGCAATTTGTAACAGCTCTTGTGACATTAAATGGTTTCTCTATTTATCATCTACCAGGCTTGATGTTGGTATTTGTAAACCGTACGTGTAGATAACGCTTATTCTTCGTCGTCGTCCACAAGGGTTATGATGAGAGTACCTTGCGTTCTGTTGGCAGTTCTTTCGAATTGCTTTAAAGTTAAACATATCGCCATCACCGGTCGTCGATTCAATTCGCGTGCTCTTAAGGCCCTATTCTGTTNGGAGCAAAGTGTGCAACGAATATTACTTTGTTGTGTTATGAACTCGAATTTTTTAAAGCAAATAGTCGCTTTAGTGACTAGCATTAATATTTATTCGGATATTATTTAAATTCGTAGAAGTTGACAATTTGTGTTAGTAAACCATAATTTTTGGCGAAGTTGTATGACTTTCAGTATACTGACTGCAACAAAGAGAACGAAAGAACGGAGAGAATTTAGTACCTACTCACTAGATAAAACACGACTCGACCGTAGCAAAATAGAACAGACTATTTAGAAAGTCCATCTTTAGACCGAGAAATGGTTGCATTACGAGAAACTGCATTTCTAATTTTTCTCCGAATTTTTCAAAAAAATAATTCGCACAAATAATGTGTATTTCAGGGAGAATAATTTCTAGAAAAGAATCAAAGAAACCAAAACCAGACAAACCAGAAGAATAAACGAAAAAATAGTCATAGATATCACTCCTAAATCCGGTCAAAGATCGTAAAAAAATTAAGATCTTCAATACTTAAGAGATCTTCAATACTATGTATTTCATTCATAAAAATCATTCCAACCTACCATCATGTACATTAATACGCTAATGTCCCAGAAGTATTTTAGTTTCTTTTTTGCGTAACCGGAAGGAACAAATAACACAAACGAAGTATCGTTCTTACAAGCATTAAAAGATTGCGATTTCCTGTCGTTTCATATTTTCCTTTCCGAGATAACAGCGTTTAAAAATCACGTCATGAAAAAAAGCTACTTGACTCATTTATCTGAAAAGGATGTTACTTGAACACTTCAGTCCTCACAATTGACAGCGCTGATTCGTCTGACCAAACTGGTGTAAACAATATTTGTAGATAATTATTCGTGAGTTACGTCATGCTTTATCATATATTATTCATAACGGTTATTAGACCCTCTGGTGGCTCACGTGGTAGCGTTCTTGCTCTTCACCGAGTCATCCCGGGTTCAATTTCCGGTTGGACCAGAACAAATTTGAAGCTTCTCACATTAATGTTCCCGTTCATATAGTTGTGACCACTGAAAAGTGAACCCTCCTTCCTCTATCCACACCCTCCCAGTATCAATAACTCTAACTATTGCTAACTACCTCTATTAACCCCTCCGTGGGGGCCAAGTTGATGGTAAACCCAACTAACCGGTCCATTTACAAACAATAGCCTCTCCTACCTCCTATCGCTCCATGTAGATAAGCTTCAATATCACGCTACATTTCCCATTTACAAATACTACAATAACTCTTCTGATGTTCTGTTTATTGCTAAATATGAACCCGAGTGAAACTTGCCTACTGCTAGCATATAGGTGGAGAATATGATGTGCGATATTATCCAGGTAAATAAATTAGTCTCGCTAAATAAAAGTAAACGTGCATATTATCGTACAGAATGTAAGTTTCATTCAATCAGGATAGCTAGTATCAATTAAATGGGTATAAATCACCCGTGTACAAGGAAACTGTATTATTCAAATTACATGCATGATCACTCCTTTATTTGAATTTGTTCAGCTGGTAGCGCAGTGCTCTGCCCACCAAAGCAACTTCTCAGTCAAGAACTTCAAAATGAATCTTTAAATCCAAATATCATCAAATTCATTAAATTATATACATAAATACGGAAGTGTCCCAGAAAATTTCGTATTTTCTATTGTTTCATCTCTATTGTTTTCCGAGATTACAGCATTTAAAAATTACACGAGGGAAAGAAGTTACTGGAATCATTTATTTCAAAAGGATGTTACTTGACTACTTCAGTCCTAACAAATGGCAGCTCTGACGCGTCCTGGTAATCTGCGGCAGTAGAGAATTGAACGTGAGGTACGTAATTCTCCATTGTGAATTATCGTTTACTTTTCATATCTGTTCCGATATTATATTTATATTGTTAATGCTAAATATGAAACCGAGTGAAATTTGCCTAAAACTAGCAGATGAGTAATAGCAGTATCTACTGTATTAATCAAATTAATAATATAGTCTAGCTAAATGAAAGTGAACGTTCATATTATCATACAGAATGTGAGTTTCATTCAGTTTCCCGTTAAATCGCGAGGATTTAGTTAGTTAACTTCTATTCCTGATTTCAGAAATGTTGATCAACAGAAAGCTTGTAAATTACACCTTATCTCAATTTCCTTTTTTATACTTAGTCTGTTGAATACAAGCGTTTAATGTATTGCACTGTAATCGCTTCACACGAATTGATAATCGCCCCGAAACATTAGAATGAGGTAATCTCGTATCTGGAATGTCTGCATGCAACATTGATTCATACGCCCAAGTGACAATTCTCCCAGTAACGAAATTAAAACTCTTCATGAACTCGGATTACACCAATATGCACGAATGGGGCACGATACCTTTATTATTGAATGGTATCATTAATTGTGAACATTAGGGTGATATGTATTCAACTTTACTAAGGTAATTTTATATTGACCACGAAACGTATTTGTTTGTTATAGGATCACTCATGTGATTAACACAATGAAGCGTATTTATGTACAGGCGACTGTAATATGTTCTTTCCAGAATAATATATTGTATTTACAAATATAATTTAAACGTTCAAAAATTACGAAACTTATAATAGAAAAAAAAATTCAAGGATTTTTGTAAAAATTATTTGACAAAGCAATAATAGAATTATTACTCAATTTAATACTTTACTCACTTATTTTAATTCAAAGCGAGGTATCCAATGAACTAAATGATTATTAATTTGCTTTCTGAATGTTGCAGCGTCTGAGAAGTTTTAACGACTAAACATTCTACTATCTTATCGTGGCCATTAATATTACACGAAGGAGATAACAGATAATCACACTTAAATCACAGTACTATTAACGTCCATTATAGAGTCAAAATAAATAAATTAAGACTTCCGACTTTATGATGGACGACTACCTTTTATTTAGTGCTTTAAAGAACACAACGTTTTAACTTTAGGTTTAAGTCTTCGTCAGGTGTGATAAATTATAACAAGAAACAAAACAGAATAATTGAACATGATATTAAACGTAATATAAACTCAAAATATGATAGCAAAAAAGCAGAAATTACACAAATATATTATTATCTTGTATATTAAATACCACACAGCATATATGTATCAGAGTAAACATATTTTGAGTTTATATTTACGATTATATAATGTTCAATTATTCTGTTTTGTTTCTTGTTATAATCTATCACACCTGACGAAGACTTAAACCTAAAGTCGAAACGTTGTGTTCTTTAAATCACTAAATAAAAGGTAGTCGTCCATCATATGGTCGGAAGTCTTAAATTAAATTTTTAAATCACTGCACTTTGATGGTGAGTATTTGGGTTAAATAAAACTAGCTTCGTTTGAGTACAACACGCTATCCGAAACGTGTGAAGTTTCAGTCATTTAGACGCTACATCAACCGGATACCGATTACTGACTCTGCAACTGGAATTCTACGAATCCATATATGTGTGGAAACTCATAGCTTAGCATTATGCATTTAACGATTTCACACCATTTAAAGTACAAAATATTGCATTATGATTGTATTACTCATACAAACCTCAAATCGCAAATTCAATACCCAGCAAAAACATTCCTCATTGAATCAGTAAAATATTATTGTTTATTCAAATTAATTTTATTCCAATATTTCTAACAATGTATTTCGAAGATTTCGTTCATGTATAACGAGTGAATCTAAAGTTTCACACGAGTGTTTTTCAGTTTGATTTCATTGCCAAAATCCACACCACGTGCAAAACACCGGTTCTCATACTGACACCATGGTTAAACAACCTCGGATCTGATTAATATCTGAATGAGAAAAAATTATAATTTCAAAGCGTTGTATTAGGAACTCGCTTAAAAAGACACTCCAGAAGAAATTGATGAGAGTACTGAAATGTAAGCAAATTGTGTTAAATACTTGTTGATTGTTCTTCTGTTATATTCCAGAGATACGACAATTTTATAATACTAGGTCATCCCTTGCAATTAAATGGCACGAAATCTAACCTATATCTGTATGAACATACAAATGTTTACTTGTAAGTAGCAAGGCTATTATATTTATCTGAATAACATGGCAGATACTTCTTTCCCCCACATTACTTCTAGTTGTAGGCAAGTTCCTCTCGGTTTCATTAACAATATAAACAAGACATCAGAATAGTTATAAAAAGTATATCATAGTACACAACGGGGCATCACGTACAAGTCTTTTCTTCATTTAATTTTTAAATTCCGTTATCCCGGAAAGGAAACAGTGAAAAATGAAATAATAGGAAATCGTAGATACTCCTTTCAATGCTCTTAAGGTAGTAGTAGTGTAAGTAGCATTAAATCACTAAAATATCTTAAATCGGAATAAATAAATAGAGTAACGTGTACTTATTGTAATTTCAACTTGAAAAACGTACCTCACCGGCCATTTAAATGAAATAATAGCAATTATAAATGATGGTAAAATGCATTGCGTCTTATGGAGAAAACACTTATTTATAAAATAAGACCAACCTTAAAATCAGGAATGTGATGGAAGTTTACTTTTATTTGCAGTAAATTTTCCGTAATAATTTTTATATCACTTTTATCACCGGACATTTGAGAAATATTTAAATTTATCTCAGGTGAGATGTATAAATCACGAAACCGTTGCGCTACGCCGCCATGTTCTTTCATGCTCTTATGCATTTCAAACGAGTCAAGCGAGTTTCTAAATATTGTTTGTACTATATTATTAACTGATAGATACAAATTAAATCATGGTTTTTAATCATTATTATTCATATTGTTGTGTTTTAAAACAATTACAATCAAAATAAAGAAAACATTTATACATCTCAGTGACTTGAAAAACTTGGGGTACTGGTCCTGCCCTAAGTTCGATAAATCAGTTGTGTGATTTGCTTCATCCCGTTGTTACGCAGAACGAAAAATCTAGGGGGGAATTGCGTATTAATGTATATGATGATGGCTGTCAAGCAAGCTTTTTGAAATAACTATTGCTTTAATACTGATGAAAACAGTCGTTTTAAGAAATTTTACATAACGTACATTGATGATGTCAATATTTTATATTAATTTGAAGTATATAAACTAAATTTATAAAAATGAAAATTCAAACAGTATTCAACAAAAATTGTGATTTCATGAAATACATACAAATGGTTGAATTTCAATTTTCTACAAGACACAATATTGCGGTTGTGTGATTCAAATAACATTTTGAAAGATTTTATGTACAAGTAATTTTAATTTATGACAAACACACTTACCTTCCACCGACGAGTAGAGAGTTCCCATCCCGCAACACGAGCCGGAAGTAGTCGGTGTGGGAGTCATTTCCGGTGAACCGAAAAACGTCGTTCGTTCCTGCAACACACAATAAAGCATTCATAAAAAACTATATAATAACCAGTGATGGATCTATGGCGGGGACTAAGGGGGCTATAGTCCGCACCATTGGATCTGAACTCTTGACAGATAAAATTGAAGATAAATGGCATACTTTGTAAAAGTGTTACCAGATTAATTAGTTATTAATTATAATTGTTAATGTTAATAATATAATTTTTATTGTTATTAATAATACCAGATTTATAAAATTAATAATATCAAGTTAAAAACTTCAATAAATAATTGTTTTTGTTATTAATAATACCAGATTGTTAATTGTTAATCATTTATTTCGTGGATTTTATTTAAAGGATGTTTTTATAAAATTTGTTTTGTAAAATCATAATTTTTAAACAAAAATGTTCCCCGTTTAGTCCCTCCCTTGATAACGGTCTAGATCCGCCACATACAATAATTATAAATAAACTCAAACTATAATACAAACAATAACACAAAAATAAAACAAAAATTAAATAAACACAAAATTACTCTCCAGTTGTAAGAAAGTACTAAATTAGAATTGTTTCAAGTCATCAACACAAAAGTGATAAATTTAGGATTTACTCACTAATCGGTTTTTTTTCTTATCGTCATCTGACACGTACGAAGCAAAACCAATTAAGATGAATGAATATTAAAAGATAATTATTCCGATGAATATTAAAAGAGCAAGTGGCAATGATTAATCGTGATAACTGAACCTTTTACCTACGTACCATATCGCTCATGGGCTGCAATAGTGGCATAACTACAAAAATACGATTTTTCGACTAAGTACAGATCTCACTGAGAAAAATCTGTTCTTTCCACCAGCAACACTGGCATATCTTATGTTTTTGAGTTGTGTCACTATTGAAACCCAGGAGCGACATGTCAAACGAACTCGCAAGGCAAAATGATTTAATTACTTCAAGATAGCGGAGAAAGAGAACGGAATGCTGGGATTAAAGCTGAACTATATTCTCCAGCGGAATGCATAATACATTTAATTACTCACGCAATAATGCAACTATGTATAATTTATCAATTTTTTAAGAGGTAGGTAATATTTTATGTTTCGAATACTAATAAGACCGAGAACAAATGTTATTTATATTAACAGAGCACTATCATACGATGAAATGAAAAAAAGCACAAAAAAATACCAAGTCAAAAAAATATAAAAATAATGTTTGTGTGTACAAATAAGATACATGTCGTATAATTCTTTATGAATAATTAATGTTTGACTTATTACGTAAATTTAATGTTCTCAGTCAATAAATTCGAAAAAAACAACATTTTATTGTTTTTTATTACAAAAGTATTTTGTAAACACTCCTTTTATTATTTTTTCATTGAAAATATAATAACTTAAGGAGTTAAATTACTGCTACATGATGTTCATCATGTGCTTGGAAAACAAAAGGAAAACCTATTGTACTCATCAGAAGAAGAAAATTACTTATGCGAAAAAACATGACGAAGAAGTAAAAATCTACAGCTAACCGAAAAAAGAGTATTAGAGCAGTATTTTTAAAATTACAAACTATACATAATAAAAGTGATGGTACTTGTAGGTATACGTCAACTAATGGATAAATATCGGGACGAACAGAAAAAAATTTTTTTTTTCGAATTGGTTGCATTGATCACATGAATTTTGACCAGAACTCAATAATCTGTAAATGATGGTTAACAGGTTTGAGAATACGAAGTTCCATTTGCATGCTTTTCCTCGGTTTTCTCGTTCTACTTCCTCCCTTCTTCCGGAGGCCAAGAAGTCGTTTCGCAGATTCAATAGCGTTTATGCAAAAGGAGAAGAAAGCGTGGGAAGGGTAGCACGAAGGCAAAGCTGGACCTCTCCTTCCCTCCCCCTCGACATTAACTCGTTTGAATTAAAACTTTTTATGTAACGCAATTAAGCCTCAAAGGAAGTCGCAAGGCAAGACGGGTCTCGAGACGAGTTCTGGGTCCCTGATGGAAGACGACTCTGTTCATCAGCCTCCGGCGAAGCCACACTGCTGCTTCCCAATGAATGTCCTCGGAGATGTCTGGTCTTTCGGAGGCGAGGAATATTGCGCGTTGAAGCTCGATTTAAGCAAGTAGAGATCTGGTGACTTCTCTCTCCTT
Organism: Laupala kohalensis; assembly: GCA_002313205.1. Taxonomy (NCBI): domain Eukaryota; kingdom Metazoa; phylum Arthropoda; class Insecta; order Orthoptera; family Trigonidiidae; genus Laupala; species Laupala kohalensis. The sequence goes on along the minus strand of NNCF01126367.1, from coordinate 953,506 downwards.
CTCAATGTATTGGTGTCCCTCTGATAGCTCAAGGGTTAGCATGCTCACTGCATACAGACTCACTCCGGTCCATACAGCATTGAAAAACGAACCAACGAACCCTCCTTCTTGTATTCACTTACTATTACTAACACTTACTATTACTAACACATCCACGTGGACCATGTCGTTGGTAAACCCACAATTAAAACCACTATTCTTGAAATATAAGTAACATAATGAAGAAAATAATTGATTTTTAAGTGTGTTTACGAAATAACTTTATACCTTAAAATATTATTCAAATGGGATTCAATTTTTAAATAGCGAGTATCAAACAGACATAAATACTCCTAATTTTTTCAACACATTTCGTTACATTTCTTAGTCATGACCTTATTGAAAAGTAAACCTATCTAAACAAATACAAAAAAACATAACTTAGAAATTTTGAGCTATGAGCTTATGGGAGACATCACTGTCGCGTACTTTTCGCGCGCAGATCGACACAACTGAGCTTCATTGCTTACTGAGAGAACGTACATTATGGCATTGTAAATTGTATAGAGAAACGACTTGAGTTTCTTCAGGCTGCTTTTTTTACTCAAAGTAATAAAATACACATGTCACGACTTTGAAAAGACAAAATGGATAGTCCATACTTAGATATAAATGCGTAATTTGAAAGTGTGTCTGTTTGCTACCTAATCACGACTAAATCACTGAACCGATAGTGATGAAATTTGACAAGGAGATAGTATCCAAGATGAACGTGAGCTAATTAAAATTTTTAAAATGTGTGATCCGAAAGATAGAAATGGTTGTTGAAAATAAATATCGATAAAATAGGGAAAAAAAGACATTTTTGCTTACGCTGCCTAAACGGTTAGTGATAAATGACAAATATGAATGGCAATATTGTTTGCTTCACAGGGTTCTACAAAAACGTCCGAGACAGCATATTCTACAAAATTTAGCCGAAATAATCGATAATTTTTTTTCCCGAACAAAAAAAAAATTAGTCTAAGAAAAATCCGGAGTGACGCCGGGTAATCAACTAGTTAGAAGCAGAACAACAGAAGTAGGAAGCGTTAAATATCGAAAATAACCAATGGTGGAAACCACCATCGACTTCTATAGTTCCAATACGATTCAAAAAATAAACAGCAATTTTAATAATGTAAATATGAACTAACATAATTTTTCTCTTTCAATTTAAGCGCTTCTTAATTTTTATTTGAACCGGAAAGCCAAAAGGTAGTAACGATACTCAAAAAGCCTTAGTCTCAAAACATGTCTCTTAGGGTTCATCTGTTCCGTCCGAGCACGTGTTTTCAGCAGTCGGAAAAATTATTATAGAAAAAAGAAGTCAAATGAAATCCGACAAGTACGATAAATTGATTTTTTTGGAATGAAATTCCTGGTTAAACTAAAAGTATGCGAGAAGCAAACTTAAGACTATTAATAACATGTAATTATTAGGGTAAAATTATTATGATAAGTTGTAATTAAAATGACAAATAAATTTTATAATTGATTAAAATACTGATGAGTCTTTCTTAAATAACATATAAGATTTACATATTTATGATTTTTGTTTTGTTATCATTATTCGTATTATTATTGTTTATAATTTATATTATATTATGAAATTAGAATAATGAAATCATAGAATACCTACTATCGATATTATTCGATAATCTTTACACGAAACATCGATAGATTTCGATAATCTGATTATCGATGTTTAACGCCTCCTAAGCAGAAGTCAAACATCATAATTATGAGATGGTTGTGTGCCAAAAGAGCGGTATCTTGATTAGTGACAACACTAGAGGTTATCAAAGACTCGACAACTTTGTTGAAAAGTAGCTTATTACGAGTTTTGAGGACATGGCGTGAAAAGGTCATTGAAAGGGCATTGAAAGTCAAAAGTTTGAATCGAGACTCTTCAAGGATCGCAGTTCTCGAACTACATCTCTGTTGCAGCTAATAAGCAATATGTTTTCCCTTCCACCTCGTAAAGGACGACGATCCGCTGCACTCCTCCATCCGTGAACGGAATTTCCCAGTTGCTCTCCACTTCCCAGCGAGACCCAACAAATGCCATCTTTAATTCTATACGCCGTTCGGAGAAAATCTCAAAAGGATACTTCTCACTATAAAGAGAACAAGCCGAAGGAAATACAACTGGAAACACAGATCCTAATGGCAGCGCTTCGGCTTATTTCCCGACAGAGCTACGATGGCGGCGTATTCCCAGACGGGTTCAGTGCACGACCAAGATGAACAGCCCCTCCAGGGAATGGAGGGAGGAGGTAGTGTGGAGGGGGTGGGGGTGGCGTGTGGAGACGCTCCCCGTTTGCTGATGAGCCATGGATCTTCCACGTGGCGGTTCCAACCCTTATTTGGAGATGGGACCCTAATCACTGGAATAGCCTGGGGGATTTCATAGGGGATAGAAAAAGGATAATCTAAGCCACAAATATTAAAGAAAATCTTAATCTTAATCTAAACGAGCAATAATCGAAAGTTTAAATCGGCTGTCTCGTAGACTTATGGCGGGATTTGGCTGAAACGTTATGTATAACGGATTTTAATATCAGAATCGAATAGCATGTGTCAATCTTGTGAGAATCCGTTTACCCAAATTATACTAACAATAACTTTAAGTTTTACTCGGCTTTCGTCTTTGAACGAAACACTTCCCTCCCTTCTGTCACACATCCGCAGGGCGCATGTCATGACATTTCACTGCTCTGTGGAAAGTTTCACGCGGGCGCTGCTCCGTGACACCTGGATAGACATCAGTATCGGTATTATAAGAAATAATAATTCATCGGTAAAAAAGAATTGTATTATAAAATATTTATTTGAAAATATTCTTATACTGACTAAAGGTGAGCGTTGCTTTGTCCGCTAGTAAAATAATACAAAAAGTTAAAAGAATATAAACATGAAAAATTTACTTAAAATTATATTTATAATTAATAAATCCGAACGTAGATCGGTCCCCTGACATTAATTATTAATTAGCATACTGAAGCATACTTAGGAGTCTTATCTATAGTAACATAATTATTTCAGATAAAACAAAAATTAAATTTTAGTCAAAGAAATATTCTTTTTGTATAAAAAGAATGAAGTACATAGCTGGAAATAAAGTAATCACAATTTCGATCACAATGAGTTAAAAGTAACATTAGCTAAATTTTTATGTTGTTTCGTGAATTGTCCATCCACTCCACAGTCCTTTGAGACTTCAGTTTAGAGAATGAGGATCGTCAGTTCAAGATAAATGCGATTCTAATTCAAAATACTTCAAGAGATAACTTTCAATAGAATTTTGTCAACTGTAATTCATATGGGGATATTGAAAAAGCTGTCTATAATTAAACGTTTTTTAATTTAAGCGTGTTTTATATTAAGAAGAATTAACTTTTGTTCATTTTGAATCTTTTATTGATTCAAATTATGTTGTACAATATCATAACACATATAGTTTATTCATCCGCGAGTTATAACTATCTTTCAAAATATACACAACAAGTAATCAACAGAATAACTGAATAAACATGACAGAATTATTTTCAATATATACTGTATTTCATAAACAAGAAACTCTAGAGCAACACCCACCTTTTACGGAAATTCCTGGCAAGGGAATTAATTACGAAGAGAGCATATTCACACTGAATAGCAGGTTACGAGGCAGTAGGAGCCATTTCCAACATTCATACACAATGAAAATTTTAATGAATTCATAAATAGTATAACATCTTTTCACCATATCAACCAAGGTTTTGATGATAAAGCGCTCAATGTTACAAGAAATAAAATAAATTTCCTTCCTTTTGTTGTACTTTTCAAAGAGAATTTTGGGAACTTAAAACCAGAGATGTTTTAAAAGCAAGAGATACGTAGAGGTCAATCCTTGACTCTTTTACATATTTGTAAAATATAGTGATAATAATGAGGTAAATATTTATTTTATTCTACTTAGACAAATTGTCAATAAAGAGGTAATGATAATAAGAGAATTGTCTAGAATGTACTCTTCAGAATACTCAACCCCACTTCATACGAATATCAAACGATGGTACTACGTAATATTATTTGACAAACATAATTTTGGTTCCCCATAATCAAAGTGGAACATATTTGAAGGTAAAAATTTAAATCAAGTCGTATGAGGGTAAGCCAATATATAAGTCGCAAACGTCAGAGTCCCTTACACCGTTAATTAAATTGCGACCACATTATTTGCCAGAGGATGACAGCATATGTATGCACGTCGCATTGGCTATGCGACATCTCGTAGGCACAAAGTCAGNAATAAGAGAATTGTCTAGAATGTACTCTTCAGAATACTCAACCCCACTTCATACGAATATCAAACGATGGTACTACGTAATATTATTTAACAAACATAATTTTGGTTCCCCATAATCAAAGTGGAACATATTTGAAGGTAAAAATTTAAATCAAGTTGTATGAGGGTAAGTCAATATATAAGTCGCAAACGTCAGAGTCCCTTACACCGTTAATTAAATTGCGACCACATTATTCGTGAAATACATCTCGTGCGTGTATGGTGCCAAGTATTTCTCACGGAAAGCTGTGTGCAATTGGATCCGAAAAAAGTTTCACAAGGGAAGGCAAAGAAACAGATATGGAAAGCATCCTGGTCGTCCAGCGGAGATGTCAACTGCAGTCACAATGCAGCGTGTGAAACGAAGGATTCAGCGAAATGTTCCAGTGATTTTCATCTATTTGGGTCCCCAAAATCATTTGGGTGGCCGTCTTTTTGAAACTGATAATGTCGTAACCCGTTGGCAGTGACAGCGACCAAACGACTTATTGGCCACCAGCTTTCAATGACTTGTAAAGAGATAGGATAAGTGTACATGATGATTATGTCGAAAAGTGAAATAAATGTCAGGAGATTACTTTGATTGTTACTGCCTCTATCCGGTTTTGACTTACCTACGTATTTTGGTCGCCATTATTCCATATAACAACCCATCTCGAGGTCATGACCCTTATGTCAAGAATCGCTCAACTTCGCCACTGAAACACGAGGGATCTCCCCATCCAACACCACCATTGCTTCGATCGCCCCATGCGCCCAACCAACCCTTCTCCTCCGGCCCCACAACCTCGTCCTCTGCAGATCCCATCGAACGAGCTTAACGTTAAACGATGGCGATACGTGTCGATCGACGGACGATAATTCAGAACTGTGAAAGGGAAGAGGGTAGAGGGAAAGGGATGGGGTAGGGGGTAGAGGGGAGGATGAGGACTGCGACTGTGGCATACCGAGTGAAGGGGAAGAGAAGGGATTAGTTGCGTAATCAACGTCACCGAGGATAAGGCGCCGAGGATGCGTGGGTAGGCCGGATCAAGTGGAAACGAAGATTGTAGAAGGAAGAAATCGAATACGTGTGGCGAACGGGGAAGGAATTCAGTAAAAAGGAAGAATGATAGAGTGGACGTAAGATTTGGAACAAAGAAGGGTAGTTAGTGATAAACAATGTGATGTCACTCACCCCAACAGTAGTGCAGTCAGACCTTCATGAAGTGGAGAAAATAAAACAGAAGGAAGATTTATAGCGCTGGGATGGGTCAATGAATGACAAGCAAAAAGTTCTGCCCCAATGTGAGGAGAAACGTTTCAATATGAAACTCAAGAATAGTTATTAAAAGCAAGGGTAAAGTAATATATCAAAACTAAAAGAAAGAAAAGCAGAACATATTTTAAATTTCATTAATCAGTCAATAAAACAATCACATAATCAAACTAATTACATTTCTTACGTTACAATGTTACGTTGACTGAATTTCTCATAGAATACCGATAATATCATCTAGGATATAGAAAAATTATCGAAATGTAGCAAAGACGAAAGAAGAAAATAACCCGATAAATAAATAAACTGATATTTTTCCTCTACGACATGACTGTCATGTATCACCTTAATTTTGTAATAAAAGAAGAAATCATTATCAACTTGTGGAATAAAATATAGACCTTTCGGAGCTAATATTTCAGTAAAACCTTCTCAAAGTTGTATGGGCTCTTACGGATTGAGTGTCTCAAGGGAGTATTTTTCAAATAATTCTAATGTAATTCTCATTGATATTGGTATAGAAAATATCATCCGTGTCAGAAATTTAATACAAAAAAAAAACAGAACGAAATTTTTCCTTTAACTTTCTGGACAATTAAGAAAACAGACGCAATACTAGACCACTATAGTCAAAGTACTTTATTGTCCTCAACATGGTCATAGGCAGCTCTCTAGACAATAATTTATGAATTAATATATTTATTTATTGTGAGTCTAGCCAACACTTTTATTTCACCATGATATTTGTATTTCTTGTTACTTTGGTAGGTCATTAAATTCATCGCCAACCACGAACACCAATTAAATTCACTTGCTCTTGTGGAGCTATTCTGTTCTTTCCGCATCTAGTGTGTGGAACGAATATTACCTTGTCTTAGCTTGTTGTGAAATTAACTTGTACTTCTTAACAGCAAGTAGTTGCTTTTGTGACATTATTAATACTTGTTTGGATATAACTTGAATTCATATAAGTTGGCAATTCGTGTTAGGCAACCATGTTGCATAATTTTCGGCAAGTTACATGACTTGGAGTACAAGGTTGTAGGAAACATTGAAGTTTTATAACAAGCTTTCGTACCGAAATATTACGTAAGTTGTTAAAAAATGGTTCGTTAAATTACCATTAAATTAGCATCGGAAAATTTTTTTTGTCACTTGTCTTTCTTCATTTCTTTGGTTTCTCATTGCACGAGTTAGCTCACTTTCCGATTTATTGTTGGCCAGCCTTTTTCTATGTTCAAGTTTTTCGTTTTGTTTATCATTCCTCGTTTGAGTCACAATTATTTAACTGCATGACTTGGAGTATACCTTAAAACGGAGGAAGGCGAGCAAGG
>NNCF01126367.1:909955-946328 GCA_002313205.1 Laupala kohalensis | reverse complement strand
TTCTTCTTCTTCTTTTTCATTGTTGTATTTGTAAATGGGAAATGTAGCGTGCCATTGAAGCTTATCTACATGGAGCGATAGCACTTAGAAGTTGGGTAGTAGGCTATAGGTGGGTCGCTTAGTTGGGTTTACCAACAACTTGACCCACGTGGAGGGGATAGTAGAAGTAGTTAGTAATAGTTAGAGTTATTGATACTAGGAGGAGCTGTGTACAGGAAGGAAGGTTTGCTTTTCAGTAGTCACAGCTATATGGCATTAATGTGAAAAGCTACATTTTCTCTGGCCCCATCGGGAATCGAACCGGGATGACTTGGTGATGAGCGACAACACTACCACCTGGGGCTTGCAAGTTACTTGGGACCTCAAGATTAGCGCCGCATGCGATCGGTCCATCAGTCGCTGGCTCTGTTCCGCAGGACGCCGCTATATGCGCGCGGAGCGTCGCCGCCAACCGTTTTCCTTTTCGCTCAATTACATTTTATTAAGGTTCTATAAAGAGAAGTATACATTCGACGCCATTTTTGTGTCACACTAACAGATCGACGTGTAAAGTACAGCGTCACGCTTTGTAATATTTATTATTCCAAATTCCAAGCAAATAACCTCAAGATGTTGAGAGTTTCAATGATGAACGTCATTTAAATATCACGACTTTTATGATGCAGAAGTTAGATATTAAAAGATATAACTTTTTCGAAACATAGGTAAATAAACAAAGGTAATGTTGTATAACTGCAATTAAACAAATGCAAATGTATATTGACTATGAACAAAACTATTTGTTTTAATTATTTGATCATTTGTTGCTGTACTATTATTTACACGAACTCAAATGCTTTCATTCTAGCAGTATACATAGAAACTGGCGATGTCAAACGAACATTAGAAAATAATTACATACTTCTTTCAGAGTTGGAATCGGTTTCCTACTAACGGGGTATAATATTCACAATATGAAGAAAATCCAAGTCGTTTTTCTGGAATCATAAATGATTATTTCTTAAATTATTTAAAATTAAACTAAAAACGAGCAAGTTTAGCGCAATGCTTACAATACACAGATGCATTACAATGGCACAAAAATGGTGGTTGCGTCTTTATGAGATGCTAGTTAAACTAAGGAATCGAATGAAACTAATATTCTATACGATAATATGAACGTTTACTTCTATTTAGCGATACTCCTATTTCCTTTACCTAATGCGGCAGATATTACTTTTCCCCATATCTTCTTGTTGTAGGCAAGTCTCAGTCGGTTTCATATTTAGCAATAAACAATCAGAACATGTTGTCTAGTGTGATTATGAAAAGTATATGATAACGCACAATAAAATATGACGTTACTCAAGTAGAATTCCCTACGAATGTTGTTTATAGGAGCAGCATCGTCAGATAAGGTGAGAGTTGTCAGAATAAGTTGTCAAGTACTTCATATTCTCAAAGAAATGAGTCCAGTAGCTTCTTTTCTTGGAGTAATTTTTAAATGCTTTTATCTCGGTTAGGAAAAGGAGAAAGATGAATAATGGGAAATCTCCAAAACATCTTGTAATGTGCTAAAGTACGGTACTTCATTTGTGTCCCGTTAAGCAGAAAAGGAACAATAATTTTCTGGGGCATTTCCGTGTTAATGTATATGATGAAGAAATTTGTGGCACATATCCAAACACAAACAATGTTTAAAACACATCTTGCTTGTGGGGTGAGGAAGCTCGGGGGGTTTGGACTCCCATAAAAAAACAAAAAAACAATGAAAATGCTTTATCTTATGCTTTATCTTGTTGGCTCTATCAATTTTAATTAGGACAATAAACCAAAATTTGCTTTATCTTAATTTGCCGAAGACCAACACCCCTGTGAATTTCTGAAAATTAATTTAAGCCTGCATATTGAAAGCTTGCTAAAGTCATTACATAATTACGTCTGAATAGCAGAAAGGAAACGTTTTCCAATTTTAAAAGCTTGAACAGTGGCATCTCTTTGGGCAATATATTACCAATTAAATCCCACTTCAAATTAAAATTACCCCTTCCCCATTTCATGTTTAACCTTCGTATCTCCAAGATGACATCTGTGATTGTGGATCATACATACATGTGGGTTGGTATCAGAGATCGTCAAAAGATAATTCCCCATAACCTAGTGATATGAATTCCATCACTATCGTGTACTAGAAAGAAGAATCCACACGAAGCAACTCATGAGAATAGCTGATTCAGTTTCAGAACATCTCGTGCAATTGTATGGAGAGACTGTCCACACTTTTATGCATCAACAGGAGCACCAACATTGCTGCCAAATGAAAAATAAATATAGCTGATGAGAAGGACCGCTTGAAACAACTCATGAGGCGTGACATGATTGTATGATAGAGCTTTCCGTCGACGAAGAAATTATATTATTCTTTTCTGATTAAAAATATACCAAGTCACAGGGACAAAAAATGGCTTGTTTTTCGATTGCAACGAGATGCTCTCATAATGGGAAATTCAATTAAGAATGTGGATTCTTCACATTGTATTTATAACTTAAAATGAAACGTAAAGTCATTTTATATTAAACAAACTCGGAAATACACAAGTCATCTATGGGCATTATAACGGAGTGAGAGGATGCGTCGAATATTAATTATTATTCCCGCGTATATGTAAGTGCTTGTAAGTAAAACAACTTCATCATTCTAGTATTTATTTCGGTTGGTATTATGACAAATAATTAGTTTTCGTTGTTCGGAACACGCAGAAGGATTATGAAAGCCATGTTGGTGGAAGTTTAAAGAATTCGGAAATGGATGTTGTCTGGCGGTGAGAAGCGATCTGGGTGGCCAGCTGGTTTTAGGATTGTGTCAAGGGAAGGATCCCTCAGAGACGACGCGACAAAAACATTTTCAGTCCAGGTTTAAAACAAAATTACTTTTAAGTGTTATTGCGAATGTCTGTGTTTGAAATTGGAATAGAAATTTCTTAAATGAAAGAGACGCGAAATTAGCTGTCTTCAATAAGTGAAGTGTGTGGAAAAAATGATAAACAATTCTTGAAGGTACGACAAGATAGGAATGCTAACTTCATCGGTTCGAGGGGACGCGTTGTGGTCTGCGCACGTGCCCTAGCCGCTTTGAGGGGTGACGTTAATGTGTCACAAGGCGAATTATGAATTTTGGGGGAGCCATCTGGCTAGAGTCAACGAGAATGTCACAGGGATACTTTGTTTCGCAGAATTAAGAAGAAGAAGGGCAAAATAGGCCTTGTATAAATAACAGTCGGGTTGAACCCAATTAGAAATTTCGGTGCCAGCGAGCATTTTCGGAAACGTAGTGGTGTGGGAAAATGACCATTCAAAGGACTTTTTGGGGGCTGGTAGTGGAAAGAGGTGTTGGTGAGATTTGCCAGATCTTTCTAAATAAATTGGTTTCGTTGGGACGACACTCATAAAATTTTATGATCTAAGTTAAACGAAATGTCAAAGCTAATAGGAATTTTTTTTGGAGGATAAACAGATATTCGGAACTCGTGAATATTAACAAATACTGCTATTGGGTGAGAACCTTTCTACGTCACTTGGTGACTGATCTATTAGAGATACCTCAAGGGTAATAGAACTCGATTGCCATTGGAGGACAGAAATCTGACGTCAGAAAAAGGTGGAGTTCATTTCTAAGTTTTTCGGACTCTGGCGGGGAGAACTAGTATAAAATAACGAACGCTACAGGAACACTCTCTTATGATTATGGTTCAGATTTGCTTACTCTCTGATGATTATGGTTCAGATTTGCTTACTATCTGATGATTATGGTTCAGATTTGCTTACTCTCTTATGATTATGGTTCAGATTTGCTTACTTGCTTGGTATAGTTATTCAGATTTTCGGCTCACGTGGTCGTTTGATCAAAGTTCGGTCTCGTTTGTGAATAACGAGGTCAGATACTCTGATTGTTGAAATCAAACTTAACTTTCGTGAGCGAGGAACTTTTTCTTTGGAACATGAACATCTCACAATCTTGGTGATTTGTTGTTCTATACCATGTGTCATTACGAGCATGTCACATGTTGATCATTTGGCTTGAGTTGATCACAACTTTAATGAATTTTGGAATTTTAAACCTACGCGGTTGATCAGTTATAAGTTTCGGTCGCCGGCGTGCTACGAGCATCTTTGAATTCGAACAAGCGACACTTCATCGATTAAGAACTTTAATAAATGTCATCGAGTGCGGTGTCTTCCTCAATGGGATCGGAAGGAGATGGTCATGACTTCCGGTATGCTAAACGGGTGGTCGCCTGCTTCTAACTCTGATGAATGGGAGAATTCCGAAGGCCTGGCGATAATCACGAATGGCGTACTGGTCTGATATCACTTCTTGTGGCTACTGATGGTCTTCCTTGGAGGTATTATAATTAAGGTAATTACTGACTGGTTGCATCCAGTATTTCGTTTATAATTCGCTGCGAGAAGAACCAGTGAATTGAACTCTTATGTCTGGGTTATTGTTTAAAGACTCTTGTGGTTCAAGAATATTAATGGACAAGGACATGAAAGATAAACATTAATGGTTAAAGAAATCATACTCTCAATTGCCAAGCGCAATGGATTGTTGACTGGAACAATTGTCTAACCAGTATCATAATTGTTAGAAGAGAGTATTCTATCATTATGCATGGTCATTGTGATTTTGGGGGAACATTGAAAGGGTACATGTTGGGGAAGGTGCTTGCGTGTGAAAAATTAGTACGTAAGAATAATGTATAATTAGGATGAATAAATGATTAAGATCAATTTTACACAGTGTTGTGTTTCCTTCTCGAAGAACGAGGTATATTTTACGATCTATTACATGGGCCGAACCCTATATGCCCTAATTGTTTTATCGAACAGCGCAAGCTGACTTCAATGAGCCAGGTAAGTGCTAACGATCCATTAGATGGGTCGAATCCCTACTCCTTTGGTTTCTTTTAAAAATAATGTTATATTATCAATAAGGAGACACAAAAGAAGTAAGCAATAGCACAGGGCTTCTTAAACTGTGGGTCGCGACTCCCAGGGGGGTCGCGAGACTACTGAAAGGGGGTCGCAAAGATCTGATACTTTTCAATCATTATAAATAAAATTTTAAAATTAGTATACACACTACGTACAAATATAAATACAAATAAAAATCATACAAAATACTATTGTAGTTTTATTATAACTATTTTTTGAAAAAAGTGGCAATGCAAAACTGTTATGTAGGGCCTATAAATGAAAATATGGAAGTAGCATTTAAAATAATAAATACAACGCGCTCCTCGATTTTCAACTGAACGTTCGACATTGATGTCTGGCCGCCGGCGTCAGTGTTTGCAAGATAACTTAGTGATTATAAGTACCCAGACGCCGCGTCGCCTTACAGCTTACACATACAATACGGAAGCATAATCAAGCTAGGCTAGGCGAATCGGCATATTATTTTTATAAAAGAATAATAAAAAAAATTAAATGAAAGCTTCTTTTTCGGCGTCTTTGTGATACGGTGCCTTTGTGCGCTGCACACTTTGAACACGCCATGCGTCGGGGTTGATCTGATCGTAATTTGTTGTCATTGCACTGGTAAAGATTCGAGTGTAGTTATTTTTCTGTTTGTACTTCAGTTTGGACTCAGCTTTGTCTTCGTAGTGACATGTGTGTATTTACTGTGTAATTTTCAGTTGGTGTTTTTAATTATTACGTTAAAGTTCAACTACATTTTGTTTAATTATTTATTATTATTTAACCATCATGGATAAATGGCTAACCAAAATTCCAACTAATAAGTCTGCCACGCCGTCACAACCAAGTTGCAGTGCTTCAAATCCGACTTCTAGCAAAACAAAAAAAAGAAAATATGAAGAATCATATTTGCAGTATGGCTTCACATGCTCTTCTCACAACAATGAAGAACAACCAGTGTGCTTAATTTGCAAAGAAGTTTTGGCTGCAGAAAGCATGAAACCGTCAAAACTGCAACGACATTTGAATACTAAACATGCAACGTTATCAAAAAAGCCAATAGAATATTTTGAGCGTCTTTTGCAAACATCAAATAAAGAAAAGAACACTTTGGAGAAGTATGTTACTTTGAATGATAAATATCTATTGGCATCGTATGAAGTTTCGTATTTGATAGCAAAAACGAAAAAGCCTTTTACTATTGGAGAGCAACTTTTACTACCTGCAGCTATAAGAATGTCTGAAATTGTTCATGGAAAACAGTATGCTGCTGAAATTAGTAAAATTCCATTATCAAATGACACTGTGTCCAAAAGAATTTCAGACATTAGCAATGATCAATTTCAACAGCTTCTTATGAGGCTTAAAGACAGCTCAAAGTTTGCAATACAACTGGACGAGTCGACAGACATTTCAAAAATGGCACAGTTGTTACTTTTTGTAAGATATATTTATGAGGGAAGCATTCATGAAGATATACTGTTTTGTCGTCCTCTGGAAGGTCATACTCGTGGAAAAGATATATATAAAAAAGTAAATGAGTTTTTTGAAAAAGAAGGATTAAATTGGAAAAATTGTGTTGGTGTGTGCACGGACGGTGCTGCAGCAATGACCGGACAAGATCTTGGTTTTACAGCATTTGTTAAAGCTGGAAATGATCATATTACATTTACACATTGTATGATTCACCGAGAGGCACTTGTTGTTAAAAAAATTGCACCAGAATTAAACACTGTGTTTTTTGATGCAGTCAAAATCATTAACTTTATTAAAAGTCGAGCACTTAATAGTCGATTGTTTAAAAATTTGTGCATTGATATGGATTCGGATTATACAAGTTTATTGCTACATGCTGAAGTTAGGTGGCTATCAAGAGGTCGAAGTTTGAAACGATTATTAACTTTAAAAGATGAAGTTCTTATATTTCTAACAGAGCAAAATTCTAATTTGGCCGATTATTTTCACGATAATTTATGGCTTCTCAAGATATGCTATTTGGCAGATATTTTTGATAAAATCAATGATATGAATTTATCAATGCAGGGAGTCTGCGTTAATATGTTTATGTTAAAAAATAAACTTGAGGCCTTTGTTAAAAAAATTCTTATATGGAAGAACAGAGTGGAAAGTGGATCGCTCGAAATGTTTCCATTTACTGACGAGTATATAATTAGTAACAATATTTCAAAAAAAGATACTCCTATAACAAAAATTATAGTTAATCATTTGAAGGATATGGAAGTTTACATGCATAGGTATTTTCCCAATGATATCGATACACAACAATGGATTTGCAATCCATTTTCAATTGAAATGGAAGAAATTAATTTTTTAAACTTAAAAGCACAAGAAGAATTTGCCGAATTAACAAGTGATACTACCTTGCGACTCAGATTTTCTCAAGTGCCTGTGCATGAATTTTGGATAGAAATCAAATCAGAATATCCCCTACTATCGGAAATGGCAATGAACAAATTACTGCCATTTTGTACAACATATTTATGTGAATCAGCCTTTTCCACATTAACTTACATAAAATCAAAATACCGTTCAACTTTAATAAACGTTGAAAATTTATTACGATCTGCACTAACTCAAATTGAGCCTAGATTTAATTATTTGTGTAAAAATAAACAATCACATCCGTCACATTAATATTGTTTGATGTTAATAATATGTTTTTATTAAAAAAATTGTTACAAAAGTTTATTTTTTCTATTGAATAAATATATATATAGTTTTATGTCATTCTATTTATTGTGTTTTATTACGACCGATATCCCATCAACGTTTCCAATTATATATATGTGAAATGAATGGGTACGTATTCTTTAATCCTTATTTTATTTACATTGTAAAATAGTGCGATATTACATCTACATCTACGGTTAATATATATTTCATTATATGGAGGAGGGGGTCGTTTAAAATTTCCTAAGCTTGAAGGGGGTCGCTATATAAAAAAGTTTAAGAAGCCCTGCAATAGCACATCGCCGACAGCGGTTATCTAGGGATTGCTTCCACGATCCCGCTGAGCGGTACAGAGTGGATTTTTAAAACCCTGCACGGGCGAACTAAGTGAGGTTAACAGCTGGGGATTCCCTCACCTCCAAAAAATGTTGTTCCGGTACCATAAGTTCCTTGGCAACCCGAAATCTCTCCTTCCCAATTCCCTCTCCCATGTCCAACGGTTAGGTGAAAGCAGGCCTCATGGTCTGAATTTCGCTAAATGACATAAAATAAATAAATACATCTCCTTTAATAACTTTGGTACTCGGGGAAAGATAAATTCCCCGTGAATTATTACTATAAATTACGAATTACGTGAATGAGAAAATGAAGCGACTTCCTTACATATATTTTCGACTCAATCTTGACTATTTAAAAAAACACAAATGAAACAAAATCTACTGCATTAATAAAATGATGTCCGAACAAACTAAACTTCCTTCCCTGTGATTCCTAAGTTGCTGAGGAGTAGCAAAAGCTGAAATACTAAGCAAATGCAGAAATGTTACGTTATAATCTTCTCTTATGTAGAGAAGATTTATTTTAAAATACGATAATTGACTAGAGAAGATTGTCGATTCGGTGTGTAGAGTTCTTAGTTCTCGTAATTGGAGGTAACGTAACTCCTATATAATGAAGATAAATCCTATTTATCAGTTTCATTTCACTGATTATTTTTCTGTTGCTGAGAGCCTACTCTATATTTAATTTCGGCGATGGCATAACGTTCGGGGAACGATATTCAACTGCGAAAACCTGTTTGCAGGAAATAAAACAATCAACGTTGCCAGTTATTGGGAAACACAGGTTATTTACAAGTGTAAAAGTTTATTTTAATATTTTAACTTTTTATTGTTAAGTGGTAAAGGTATCTCTTATGCAAATCTCAGGCTAAGTACATATGCCTACGGAGACAGTGAAATATTTGAGGTTCTAATCTGGTTGTCCCGGACTCGTATATTATATATAAAGACCCCAATCAATATAATATTGATTGATTTAATTGGTTGATTAATATTAATACATAATATTGATTGATCAATACAATCCAGCAATCAATACAATATTGAGTGAAATCCAATTCGTGTGTTCTCACTCTCACGTTTATTTCCCCCACCCCCATCACATTCCCCTTCCACACACACATGACTTCATTCCCGTACAGTGACCCTTTCAGAAGAAACTGTTCGAGCATCCATTTCCATCGACAAATCCCCGGCTTCCCTTACACTTCCCAGCCGTTCCTCCACTAACCACTGCCATCGCAGACTCAAGCGCACCCCATACGCCTCCAACAGCCAATTTCCTAGCATGCAAACTCGATTCCCGATCTCTTAACAATTCATTTCCCTCGAATAGTCTGTCTGGAGAGGTGGGTCGGAAACCTGCTGCGTGGCCCCACCTGCTCCAGCATCCCTCGTCTCGGTCCACGGGGGAAGGAGACGGCGGTGTTTGCTCGCGCGGAAAATGGCTGTGGCGTTTGCGTTGGAGATGAAGAGGAAATATGACAGATTAAGAAGGAACTGCGGAGAAAAAGGAGGTGAGTCATAATGTTACGAGATAACGGTGATATTACGAGTCACTAACGAAGCGTTACAGAGATCAAAATAATATAATGGGCTGAATAAAGAGAGTTTAAATTACGCGAAGTTAATATTAAACCAAACAAAAAACAACAACGACGATTTGACAAGATTACATAACTCGTCTTTTCTCAGAATATCCGTGACGCACAATTTTCTATATGCCACAAAACTATGGTGATCCTCAAAGATCAGTTTTAGGAGAGCATTCCATTTCCTCGCAGACAGAGATAAATAGTGTTAATTTTTAATTAGTTTTTGGCCATATAAATGTATGTTGACAAGCAAAAAGATCTATCACAAAGAGTATTTTTTCACTTTGAAACGTATACTCGTATACTTCGCTGAACAAGAATTATCAAATACAGTAAGGCATTCTAAATCCATTCTCCAGGAAAGCATAGAGGCATTAATCGTGGTTACCTTGTAGAGAAAGGGAGAGCAAAAACTAAGTAACCACGACATCCAACATTTGATTCTCTCAGAGAATGTTCTATTTTTATGAATTCATTCTTACCAACGTGATCATGTGCCTGGAACTGCTTTTGATTTCTCTATGAATAATTAAAAACCATTAGTCAATTATATTTTAAGTACACATCATTGACGTCCGAGCAAATAGCTCGATCATTCAAGGGTTATCTAAGTAACCGAACGGTTCATAATGATACCACAGAAAAGAACCTATACGAAGGGACCAAGACTGAGTTGATTAATAGGGAAGCTCATTAGTTCATAGAGGAAAATTGAATCGTTCCTACATCTCTTCATTCCTTGATTTGCCTTCGTCAGAAAATACGTGGAAGCAGCCACTACTATTGTAGTATTTGGGAGATGTAGCGTTCTATTGAAGCTTATCTATGTAGGGCGATAGGAAGTAGGAGGTGAGTGTTAGTAGGTGGGCTGGTTGGGTGGGTGGGTTAACCAACAACCAGGCTCACGTGGAGGTGTTAGTAGTAAACAGAATTATTGATACTAGGAATAGTAGGAGGTGGATAGAAGAAGGAGGGTTCGTTTTTCAGTTGTCACAACTACACGAACTTGGACATTAATGTGAAAAGCTACACATTTTCTCTGGCTCCATCGGGATGACTTGGTGATGAGCAAGAACGCTACCGCCTGAGCTACGGAGGGACAAGCAGTCGTTGATCGGAGATTTTGTGGAGGGAGTAAATAGTTTTAAACGTGTAAATTCAATTGTAATGTGATTATGGCATTCTTCAGAGTGCGACAGTATAAATTTTATTTCTTAATAATGTGTCAGGTAGTTTTCAGCAGTGCTTTCGAAAACAATAACTCATTACATTTTGTATGTAGATGCTTGAAATTAATAAATGTAGTCACAAATACAACAACGATCATTCGCGGAATAAGAATTATTTTTGTCACTCTTAGTTTATTTTATAAGAAGTAATGAAGTCGACATATCAGCGAAAACCGTAAAAATATCACGCTGTCTGAAATATTTTAGGTTGTAAAAAATTAATCTTCAATCGTGAAAAGAAATTTTTCACTTGTGAATATGAAAAACGAAATTACAAATCCAATGGTGGTAACTGTGTTTTTCTGCGATTTTTGTTGTACTCTCCACAGCTATTAGAAGTCAGGGGTCTGTAATAAAAAATCCGATAGTAATTTGTGAAATTTGCTCCGTAGGGTTATGAAGAAAAGGAACTAGAATTTTCTGGGATATTTGCCTATTAATGTACATGATGACTCCAAACATGTTTATAAAAAAATAGTCATTGATAAGAATATGTAATCCGTTAAACTCTGATGTTGCAGTCACAAAATAGTGATGAATAAGACAATGCAATCTTTTATGTCTATTTTTATGCATGTCTACCAAATGAGTTACAAATTTTTTGTGATATAATACAATCTTAATTATAGAGTGATCTGTGCAGTAAGTATCTCCGCAATAATGTGGCATTACCTCTTGACCTCGTAAGACAATCTATATTAGTCGGAGCTCATATTTCGCCACCGGTCTTTGAAGAGTTCGAATGAATTGTTTCGGAGTTGCGCTCATTTTCATGATCTCACAAAAAATAATCTACGTCATTGTACTTATTTGACGTAGTTTAAATAAATATAATAAGTTAGCAAGCATGTATATGAATAACAATACATATACATGCATTGTATTGTATTGTTATTCATATACAAAACCTATCAATTAAGGTTTTGGTTCATAGGATTAATCATCAATTACGTGATACAACTTCACAGGATTTCTTAAAATAATTACAATAATCATATAATAATTTTTTCCTAAAAAAAATAAAAATTAAATCACTCCAGAATCACTTTGCATTTTGCAGGAAAACCAAATTATTGATATATAAAACAAAAATATACATTATACGAGGAAGTGGTACTGGAATACATAAGGGTAAACTTAAGTCAGTCAGAAACTAAGTTCATCGATAAATATGGTTTAAAAGAGCAAACCCTTGGCAATATATTGAGTAAACTTTGCGCTATTGCTTGATACGTTTGTTAGGCAGATGCATTGCGAAGGATTATTACATAATCATTAATTTCGAATAGTATGGAAAAACATGAAATCCGAAGTGGCTACATTATGAATTACTAAATTAAAGAGTGGTTCACATATCTCGCTATTTGTGGATGTAATTTTCCTAATCATTTTCGATGCTGCATTAAAACCTCCATATTTTCAACTGACATTTCAACTGACAGTATGCACTAAGCCAGTACTCTAGCATAAATATTTGAGATCAGATTTGCATATAAATCAATATATTGATGAATAAAATATAGCTGAAATGAAATTCTACAAAACCATGAAATCCGTACTACGTAAATCATGAATTTTCCATGAAGCCTGTAAAAGCTACAAAACGTTTTACTTGGTCATCATTCCATACATATGTGTATGAAATAGTGTATTGAAATTGATGTTTAATAGATTTCCGAAGAAGTTTCATACAATATTGATAAAAAATGCTCCCGATTATCGGAGGAATAAACTTCCAGCAATAGCATCTGACCTCTACAATTAATTCCTCACTTACAAGACATTAAAACTTACATTATATTGAAACTTATCTACATGAGATGATAGGAGGTAGGAGGTGGGTGGTAGTAGATGGGTCGATTAGCAGAGTTTACCAACAACTTGGTCCATGTGGAAGGGTTAGGAGGAGTGGTTAGTAATAGAGTTCTTGATACTAGTAGCAGGAGGAGTTGGATATAAGGAGGGTTCGCTTTTCAGTAGTTACATCTATATTAACTTGGGCATCAATGTGAAAAGCTACAAATTATTTTCTGGCCGGGATAACATGATGATGAGCAAGAACGCTAACACCTTAGCTACAGGAGGAGCTTTGTTTAATTAAGTTTGCGCCTTATTTGATTGGATTAAAAAATAACCACAGTACAGCGAAAATTTTTGTTTACTTCCGTACGTTTTTCTAAAAATAAGCAATAGAGCCGTTAACCTTCGAGTATTTGTTTCCAGTTAAATTACCATCGCATGTACAACACAGAATTTTGTATCTTTAAACTAACAATTTATAATTTTCGTGGGACCAGAGCAGCGTTTCACGGTTTATAAGCGATTGCAATTTTCGGCGGTCGACAAGCCGATAATTATCACCATCAATCTCGAGTGTCTACTGTAGTTTCAGAAAAAAATAGATGTATCAGAGTTCTTGGAAATACAAAACAAAATAAGTAAAGTGTAATTACAATCTTAGTTAAACTGGCTTTACAAATGTTTTAACATTAATTTTTCTCCCTCCAAAAACACAACCACATAACTGAGAAATATATTAAAAATGTAAAAATGAATTTTAAAAAAATTATTCGAAACGTACGATCACAAAATATATACTGTTAATCCGTAAAATATCGTAAGTTTGTAATTATTCATTAAATTTGATTATATTAATGGACGTAAATGTGTGAATTTTACTCGTGTCAGCAGAATCTTAGCGAGTTTGTTCAGATGCTGCTTAGGTTTTCCACGGAAAGTAGCAGCCTTTGTCCAGGGTCCACAGCCTAACATCTAGAAAAGGCAGACATCTGCCAACGCCGCGCTTTCATTCGTCACTGTTCTTTCGCCACGAGGACTACAAGCAGTACATACTTTTCCGTTTTTATTAATACCATATTATCAATAAAATGTCTTCAGTCGTGGTCTGCAATCCGCTCTGGACGTCGTTGAGGTTTACCAAAATAAGTAAAGCAAAGAGATGAAGTTTTGTCGTAGAAAACTTCTGAGAACATCAGAGGCATTACAAAGCGCACACAAAACCCAATAATTTCGTAAGGAGCATTCGATGAAATACGTAACGCACCCTGGGAGAATGGGGGGATACTTCATATCTTTACACTGCGTTACGATGGAGAGGTCTTGGGTGTTAGCCTTGGGTTGAGGTAGGGGTAGTGTTACGTATTTATTGAAGGGAGGGGGGAGATAGATATCGTTATAGGTACATTATGGGAACGGGGGTGTTACAAATGGTAATTTTTTCGTTCGATTATCGGACGACCCCTAACACTACTTTTCTCTTAGTTTTATTAATTCTGAGAACCCTATCTACAATGATACAGGGAGCTTTTTAGCATTATAACATTTCTTCAAAGAACTCTAATGACCTAGATGTTGACGAGTCCCAAAGTCCCAATAAAAATATTTCTTCACTGATAAAATCATACTTAGAGCTAACAGATTAAATTCTCTGACATAAAAGTTGAGGAAAAACATTACTGAGATAATTTTAACAAATAAATAAATAAATAATTCCGAGTGCTAGAACAACAATTAAAATAATAAAATATAAATTTAGAATACTATAATAACACATTATTCATCACTTAATTGTCCATTTCTTCTGATAATCTGCTTAATTGTCCACTTCACAAATTAATTGTTCGAATCATTTACATATCATTTATTCTGTAATAGTCTTTATTTTCGGTAAATTCAGGATTCCTGTTTACTACCTACAACGCCTACACTAAAACCCTCCATCTGAAAAGAGTATACATCGCGGGATCGTCTATTTCAGCATAATAGCTCGCAGGGAGTTTAGGGGGGATGAGTCTTGGGAGGTTGCTCGTGAGTATTCTGCGCTTGCAAATCAACCCCTTGACATTCTGTAATCTCCTTTCTAGCGCTCTCTTTAATAAGGAACGCGTCGCTTCTTAAGACGCACTCATCCGCGAGTCATCAGCGAAGAACAGCCATCTTTTCACTGCAGCGATAATGAAATTATCCCAGCCATTCCACGGTAAGGGAATCCTTAAGACGGAAAGGACACCGCGGATAGAAGCAGCGATACGACTGCAGTACAAGTGCGCATTTACAGTAGTTGACATTTCGGTCGCCAGAAATGCGCCTCCTAATGAGAGATGAATCATTTTTCTTAATACCAACTCAATAAAAATTGGAAAGTGGTCCGCAGAAAAATGCTTGGTTTGTAATGTTTTCGGCTCAGAAGACACTCGCAAGGACAAATTATTAATATTTGATTGTAATTGTCGATAAATTACTGTCGTTGCTTAATAATTTATAGGAACAGTAGAAGGATTAGATTTATTTGAGTGACACAAAACAACATTATTTATGTATTGTTTTATCCATTCCATTACAAAACATTTTAACGTGTGTCTTTTCGAGCTAAAAGGATGGTACGCTGACTAAATTTATGAATAAAAACACTATTGAAATACTTTCGTGTTTTAAAGTAATTGGGAGANGGGGGGGGGGGGGGGTAAATGTGGAGAGGGTCCCAAGTTTGAAAACTGTCTCAGACCCTCTATGACCTCTCGGCGACAGCAGCACCGCCGCGCTGTGTCAAGGAACGAGTAGCGGGGTTATGCTCGGCGCTTGGCAAGTGCTAGGAACAGAGTCGAGGCCAGTGAGGAATCGCGTAATTCGAGACCCCCGGAGCGCGAAATTCCCTCGCGCCGCAGACAAACGAGACTCCTTTCCAGAGGGGCAGGAGGGGTGTGGGGGTATAAAAGGGGGAGGGGAGATGGTGAAGGACGCGACGTCTCTGATAAGCGAAGTCGCTGTGACAAACGGGTTACCGCGGTTCATTTTGCGTGGCGTTTATCACATGTTGACAACCAATGTGTTAGCGTAATTATCCAGAAATGTGTGTGTTGGGGATAATGTAGGTGATGATGTTGATGAAGTATTCAATGGCCACATCGATCAAGATGGTAATAAAGACGCTAATGCTATTAGTAGCTGTGGGGAGATAATGGAATTCCGGTCACTGAGATTACCTACCGTAGCACAAATGGTGAATTCAACAACATTAATAAATACTTAGGCACTTATCATGGCCATTTCCTAATAAAGGATGGATTTATACATATACCATTTTGTTTATTTCAGCATGAATTCCGATTTTTTACGCGAATTGAATAATCTCTTTGATGAGTTAATATTGTAATGGTTTTAGACCCAACATGAATTTAAAAAAATTCAAACTAACTAAATTACACCAATGATTTGCTGAAAATACGTTGAACATATGTCAACCCTGAATTAATATTTTATTTAAACCTTAGGAATTAATAATATTTTGAAGCATTTTCCAAAACTGAATTCTATATAATTCGGATTTTAGTGTAATTATTTAATTTAATGATTTATTCATTTTATGTCATTTTAATACAATGGTATTTTCCATCAGCATTTCGTTTTTGTACATATAACTGAGATTTTTTTTTCGTAAAAATGCACCGTTACGCAATATTTTACACCCCTAGAAATTCCGCAATACGTTATCGATCGTTGGGTCGTACGAGGTGGGTAGTACATATTTTTAGTAAACGGATTGGAATTATACACATCAACTCGAAAACCTAACATCGCGTGATTCATGTTGTACTTCATAACAGCATAGGACCAATGATTCAGTGTCAGTGCTGATACAAAACGTTTTATAAGCGTGTCAATGAAATGCATTGAATTTTCCACCGCAATCTTATTTCATTATCGCACGATCACAGCAAGAAAACTTTTTTAAAAATAACTTTTAACTACGTCCACAAACATAGAGTGAAGATTCTGTTTTCCTCAGATAATTTGATCAAATATGGATGGGAACCCACAGGGTTGCCACCACACCAACTGTTCCTGTACTTTGAATGTACGTGAATTTCCAAAAATGACAAAGGAGTGGGACATGAAATGACAAAGAAGTGAGGAAACAGTCGTAAATAAATTATCTGTGTCATGCGCATTGAATCTGATTATGTTAAATGATCCAATTCATTAGTATGCAGTGCTAGAAAAAAAAATCCAAACCTAACTGGATACGTCGTTTCGGACATATATTTCCCAATTTCCGTAGAATAACCCATAAATAGAACGTCCTTGTTCCACCCCGAAAGTGAATAAATTGCTTTGACGATGTCAGACGCAGTCTTGTGCGCTTCGCACAGAAATAAATAATTATTTTCATTTCATTGTCACCGTCAGAAACACATGAAAATAACAAATGAACTCGTCATCGTGAAAATAGAAGCCAGGACGAAGATAACAAAACGTAGTGTAGCATTAATGACAAGATGCCAGTAAATAGAGCAACAGCTTGTGTAAAGTTAGAACAACTAATGATACTGCAACAGCAACTCGCTATGTAGTTTACACAATAGATACGGTACTTATCACATCAGTAGTCTTCATTCCTTGAATTTTGTTTGGGCTGAATACATTAAATTATTCACAATAATTACTTTATCTCCGATGTTTTATTAAAGTTTTCTTGAAAATAATTATTAGTAAATTTCTAAATGTCATGACTGTTGATAAATGAAATGTAACATCCCTATACGATTTTATAACTATTTTATTCAAAAACAATTATCCAGATATAAGTTTCTGGAATAAAGAAAATCAAATTCATAATCGATAAGAGACAACTATTTTTGAATAAATAGGAATTACTTATTTACAAATTGAACATATTCTAATCCGCATCTTCCTCCATTGAACATATTCTAATCTCCCCTCTTTCTCTCCTGTTACCGTTGCTTCAAGAGCTGCCTAATGAAGATCCCTGCGGCACACCAGCAAGGGCAAGACGGATGACGGCGCCCACAGGGACATCAGCGCTCCACCCACTGTCAAGAGTTGCAGGTGGCCCTATGACGGATCGCAGGGCTGAAGTCATGTCACGCCAAGGAAAATAAGCTCTGTATGCAAAAGCATTTGAGTTTCGAAGTGAACTTCACGATTTCTCCCGTTATTCGATTTATGATATTTATTCCTTCGCGAGTTATCCCACGTTTTGTGATTTGCCTAACAATTGTTTAAATTTTGTACAAATACTGAAGAATAATATGACACAAATAATTACAGAAGTCGAATGAAATAATATTGATGATTACCCTATTGTGTAACAATATCTGAAAGATACCTATAAAAATGAATTAGGGAAATAAGCCCTTAACAAATACAAGTATAAATCATAAATGACTTATTTAATAGGAGAAAAAATCATCCGAAAAAAAACCTAAATAATGTGTTCAAGTTTCAAGATGTGCGACATTGATTAAGTATTAGCATCCACACAATTCCCTGCAAAGGAAACTGCAAAAGCAGTATTAACCACAATTCCTTTCAATTACGTGCAGACCTTATTCCGTGACAAGAACTCAATTTACACAGAACTGTTTCTTCACCCTCACTTTTAATCCCTCTTAAATACACGAAACATTACGTCAGTATTTCGCACTGTATCTTACTTGCAATAGAATTCGAGACTTCACGCAAGTCTCTACATGACTGCAGACACTCGGGATGAATTGCGGCTAGCGCATGCGCACAAACTTCTTGGTTTTCTCTTCAGTGCATTTGACTCACTGTCCACACCGATAGACTCAGTACAGTCTAAAACAAAAAAAAAAAAAAAGTAATCTTTATCGAGAATTTTATGAACGAGTGAAACAAACCAAAATAATGAAGATTAACTGGACAATACTCAATGAGAATTTTCTTCCGAATTATAAGAGAAAAGTCGACCGGACTCACCGAACTGTGTTGAGCTAGACTGTACATTACAGGTTTAGAAAGACGATTTCGATATTCGTATAATAGGTGTTAATTATATAGGCTAGTATAAGACAAACACTAATGTATTGCTAGGACCTAGAATTAATTTTGCGAAATTCTTTGAATGGTTCATATTTACCTAAATACATCCAGAATAGAATTCTATTTTTATTTTAAAATGTAATGTTAGTAATATTTTTAAGAATGGCTCATTGTCATGGTGACGTTGCGTTATCATATACTAAAGTCCACTACAAACACGGTCTGCATACTTATTCCAATTAAAAGGGGATATATGGTATTATGTAATGTAATTGTAATTAATTAATTAATGTAATTGTGGTATTATTTGGCTATCAAACAAGTAGCTAAAAATTGTTAAATAACAATTCTTTAAGAGTTGTACACTATATACGTACGTGCTGATGGTAACTAAGTTCACTAAGTCAGTACAGTGACGGACTTGACTAACGGTAAATGTCACGATAAAGCAAAACAATTATTTAATTAACCACGCTACTGGAAATTGTGGTTAGTTATTTTTATTTCTAGAAAATTAATCTGTATCTTGTTTGTAAAAAAAAAGGTGGGTTAAAATTCATTATTGCATAACACATTTTTAACTGTCATAATTTTGAATTAGAACTCTAATTGTTTGAAGGTGACAGTTGTTTATTAGCATATGTGATATAGGTGGTGAATGTAGTTCTGAATGATTTTTTATCGTGAGGATTACATGCAAGACGACANGATATAGGTGGTGAATGTAGTTCTGAATGATTTTTTATCGTGAGGATTACATGCAAGACGACATAATATTAAGGTGGGATCAGCGCTCCAAGTTAGTCAAATCACTGAGATGTGTAATTGTTTTCTTTATTTTTATTCTAATAGTTATAAAACACAACAATACAAACAATAAATATGATTTAATTTGTGCCTATCAGTTAATAGTGTATGTCAAACAATATTCAGGAACTCGCTTGACTCGTTTGAAATGCATAAGAGCATGAAAGAACATGGCGGCCGAGCGCAACGGTTTCGTAATTTATGCATCTCACCTCGGAAAAAGTTAAATATTTCTCAAATGTCCGGTGACCTATAGATAAAAGAATTATAAAAATTATTACGGAAAATTTACTGCAAATCAAGGTAAACTTCCATCACATTCCTGATTTTAAGGTTGGTCTTATTTTGTAAATAAGTGTTTTCTCCATAAGACGCAATACTTTTCACCATCATTTATAATGGCTATTATTTCATTTAAATGGTCGGTGAGGTACATTTTTCAAGTTGAAATCACAATAAGTACATGTTTCTCTGTTTATTTATGCCGATTTTAGATATTTTAGTGACTTAATTCTACCTTCGCTACTACTACTACCTTAAATAAAATTAATATATAACAAAAAAAAATTTACATTCCTCATGAGTATTGTCACGTAAATAAGGCAAATATATTGATCAAACAATATCTCAATACATAAAAATTTTGAAAGATAAAATTAGTAAAATGTTTAAATCTTTGTAAGAATCAGACATACGAAAACATATTTCGAATGTATTCATAGAAATCTCAAAATTACTAACCAGGATATATACACTTGTGTAAACATAAAAAACTACACACGCATGAGAACTAGAGAATCAACAACGCAACAATTATTACAACGTTAATGAAAAAGAATGGCATTGCAAATCCAACTTAGTAAAGTGTTAGACTGAAGTGAGAATAATCGTTTTATTTCCCAATACTACACCACAAAGNAAGTGTTAGACTGAAGTGAGAATAATCGTTTTATTTCCCAATACTACACCACAAAGGAGCTGAAGTCCCGTACAGAAAATAACCAATCCACTGTTTCATAATGTGATTCACGTCCATTTGAAAGGGACGAGAGGCAAATCCTTTGATCAAGAGAACAATTCAACAGTAGTTTTTCGAAACGGTGTACGTCGGTTGGTTTGAATATTACTCTACGCAAACAGAGGTAGAAAAATAAAATTATAAATTATATTGGACACGAGAGGCGGATCTAGTCAGTAATCAACGGTAGAGCGCAGGGAGGGGGAGTTTTGGGGTGTATTTCTGTTCGAAAGTTATCTTTAAATAAAATACATCAAATAGATTATTAACAATTTATCATATAGTGACCAAATTTATGAATTGTTTAAAATAGCAAATACATATTAAAGGATAAGGATTTCAAGACCAAATCAGAATTTTATAAAGATACAAATCAGGCAATTCATGAAATTAGACTTTAATTGCAGACATATAAACAAACAACAAATATATGAAAGTTATAAAATAATATCCCAATCAATATTTTGTTAAGAGTATATTATTTAACACAACGGTCTTGAAGAAGCCCACTTCTTAAGGTAGTAGTAGCGTAAGGTAGTTCCAGAACAGTACACCATTTCCACCCACACGTAACCTCGGACGACGAACGGATAATGTAGTGGTTAACACCCCTGCGATGAAAGCAAGAATCCCAGGTTCGACGCTATTTTCACCCGACTGAAAGTTATTACATATCTTCTCCACGTGTAGGTACACAGAAGAAATATGTGAATAGATTATATACATTTATCTTATATTAAATATAATATAATATTATATAAATTCCGTAAGCGTATAAAACGCTGAGCGGCCAGTTGGAAAGCGTATTTTCGTTTACGTCGTGTAAATATATCGCGGTGCCAATAAAGAAGTATCACTTCAAAGAATACCGCCCAAACACCGACACACGAGGCGAAAAAGAAAAAAAAACAACCCACCCCAAGGTAACACACACACACACACGCACAGACACGTACGCACGCCAAGGCAGTAGCGCACACAAAGCGAATTTAACGCGAGAAATGCGCGAAAGGAAACGATCTGGCCACGAGAGAACTGGCAAGAACGTATTACAGAGGGATGTCAGGTGCAACACACGCTGTAAGCGGATTACCCGTCAGAGGCTCAGAGCGGGCGAGGGAGCGACGGCGGGGTTGGCGCAAAGAGGATGAAACGAAAATGTTGGTGTTGGTTCGTCAGAACGGAAGAGTGAGCAGATGGAAGAGGTGCTTCTACCGACAGAGAATTAAATCTTTCAAACGACTATATATCGATGTGGGTATCGATTTTATGTTTGTTAGATATTAAAAGGTGGCTGGTCACTCATCTCACGCTGGCACTACTTCTTCACTCAGAAATGCTCCCTGATATACCACCATTCACTCACACGAACATCCTTACTCTTGGGGCCCGGAACAATTCACCTCCTATAACATTCTTATAGCAATTTTTTTACTGGGCATTTAAAAAGAAAAAAAATGAATTCTCTACGAAATTCTGAGAAAATAGATGCCAAACAACAATTTCCAAGCATTTTAAATTGATGTTGACAACAGCAGTGTAATTACCTTTTTTAGAACATAATTCTTTATTGAAATTGATTCATACAAGAATATTTGGCAAATAAAAGTACAAAAAAATAATAATGGAAATAAAGTAATCACTCAACAGTGACATTTCAGAAGGCAAAAATAAACAAATTAAATACAAAACACAGCTCTAAGAGGTGCCTCTCTACATCTGAAAGCTAAATCAAAAAGGTGGTGGCGTTTGAGGCGGTTTGTATGTTCGCTGTTGTCGAGTTGATTTAGGGCGAGGAAGATTGTGTGAAAGTTGAGCCTTGTTATGTATTTATTTCTGTATCTTGCTATTTCTTCTTTGATGGTCGGATGTTCAACTTCGTACACAATAAAAGGACAGCGTTTGCTCCTGTCCTCGAAATTCTAAAAAAATCGACAACGAAGAAATAAAAAAGAGGAGACATCAAGGAGCCCCAGAATCTTGTGTTGGTGTCACGTTTCAGAACAATTATTGCAGAGATTAGATGAACATAGACATAGAGATTGGACTCCCCCCCACACACACACACAGGTCTTACCCTTCCCTACTCAAAAACCTGACATGTATTACTCACAGAGCACATTTGAAAGAATATCATAACAAATGTGGGGCAATAGCGACCCCATTACTTGCCATGAGAAGTACTTCATCGGTTCATAATGTTTTGCATGCATCATATTTTTCAAAAAATAAAATAAAATTATACAAAATGACGCTAAGTAAAACAAAAGGGGACGTACATATAGTAAGTACGTGTTTGGCAAACACGGGGCCCCGAGCTGAGTCTGGCATTACTTCTATTTACTTGTGCAAGGCTTCTTCCTTTCTCTTTCCTGACCTTCCTTGGTCACCTCTTGTTCTTTTCAATCCCGACGCAATTAGGGCTAGGGTATCTTTCATTTTCCTCTTTCTTTCTCTTTTTTATTTCTCTTTTTTTGATATATGTAATGTTTTGAGATATGTTTTGATATATTGTAATTCAGGAGGGTTTTTTAGTGAGTACGGTTGAGTCATTCGGCGAGTCCCACTCGCGGGGAGAGTCATGTTGGCTCTTCTTAGTGCGTAACTGCATTTTCCCTACCTGTACAAAATTTTAGGGCTCTAATGACCTGGATGTCGACGAGCNCAAAAAAAAAAAAAAGTTTTTGAATTAAAGATCTAATCTTCATAAAATTAAATCTATAATCCAATATAATGAACATCTAAACGAGAATATTGACATATCGTAATTAAAATAAGTCTCAAAAGTACAAAGCCATTATGAAAAAATGAAATCCTCCCCGCTCGAAAACTAGGTACCCTAAAAAAGAGGCAAAAAAGCGCTTCATTCACTGTAAAATGCGAATCGAACATCTGCGACGCACGAAGGGACCGGACTCGGCGGATAATACACTCGACATCTGCGTTCGAATAGAGTCCAAATTACCGTCGGAGCAGCTCACAATAGGCGTCCGATCACAAAGCACTCACTCTCTCTTTCTCTACGAACGAAGAAAGAGACCCGTTCCCGGAGAAGAATCGTCGAGATGGCGACAATGCACGAGATAAAGAAGGCGAAAACACCTGCCGTCTAGAGTTCTTTATAAGAGAGAAGCGACATGGACGTCGTTTCGTCTGATTGGGTCCGCTGAAACAACCCCCACTAGTATAGCTAGTAACCAAGGAGATAGTACACAGGAGTAGAAACTTCTTTAGTTGGGGGTATGTACGAAAAACGTCTTCTTGGTTACAATACATGAGTAGAATTGAGAGAATCGGATCTTTTAAACAAGTTGACTTAGTTCCAATGTCACCGTCTGACGGCGCTTTCCAACTGACGACGTTTTCTGTACATATCGAACCCTACCCCCAACTAAAAACGTTTCCACTCCTGTATATAGTCTCCTTGCTAGTAACTGTTAGTGACATCAACTTTGTTCACATTACAGAGAAATGTGAATGCCGTGAAAGGTTAGAGCAGGGCAGACTAGATAATACTGGGCATTATTAGTCCGATAGAGTAGGTCTCGAGTTAGAATTGTTGTACCTTACACATAATTCAGTTCTTTGTGTGTATATTTATTTTTCCTGTATAAAGGACTCTAGAGCATATGGATAACTTTCGCGTGAAAAACCAATGTAAACAAAAACAAAAGGCGGCCATTTTTGTCACGGCATGTACCTATTAGATGATGATGCGTGTTCAGAAGATCTGCTTAAGTTTCAGAATATTCTCTACACTCCTTGGAATTTTGTTCGAGTTGTCGCTTCTCTCCCTACACAGAACTCTACCGCCGTCCAGCTCCGAAGCGAGATATCAAAGAGAAAGCGGACGCCATCTTGAGTCGTTGGCGGTGACGTGGAAATGAAGTATTAACTGGAGGATTTGATTGAAGAGGCAGAATTAAGAGAATATTTCAAACAATTAGTAACAGGATATTCAAAGAGACGATCTCATAAGAGATTCACAAAAGAAGGAGCCCAATTACGAGGATCAAAGCTACCAAAATATTAACGACGTTGTTAACAGTATAAAATAAATATTTAGGAAAAATATACATGAAAAGTCAATGATTGTAATGATACAGCCTAAAAAAATACTATACACAAAAAAAGAGCAAATTAAAAACAACCTGATAAAACATGGATTAAATGTCAAAACAACTGTCCTGCATGTCATTCACATAAGTTTAGTTTTATCTGCACTCAACCTTGGCGGGATTGTATACATTAATTCCTTAGTCCCCTCATGGCATGGGTTTTTCTCAGGTTTTCCTTCGGTTAGAGACAGATTCTAGGCTCCTTAGTTTCCTGTCTAGGGGCGGCGGTCTTTTGTAATAATTAATCGCAATTTTAGAGACATTTTTAGAAGAATAGTTACGATCTGTAAAAATATTTTCCGAATATTACATCGTTTGATTATAATCCGTACGTGTGAAATAACTTTTTTGTATTTTCTTACATACAAATGTATGGGTATGCAGTTAATATAACACCTAGCTAATTATTTTTATTATCTTAGTTCAGTAAATTTTAAATCCGTCTCTGCCCTGAGGCCCTTGAACAAAATTGTTGGGATGGTCCCTTGCTTGCTTCCGGAGAATAAATTAGTTTATTATCCTCCGTGTGGTCACACGTAGTTTATAACCACATTTTGACAATTTATTATTAATCAGAATTAAAACTATTTTAATCTAAAAACATTAATATTCTTCCAAGGAAGGCAATATTAATCATTTACGGGAAACGTACAAAAGACACCGATGTTAAGAAATTAAAAGGTTAAAATCATGAAGTTAGTCAGCGAGTTCGGGGACGTACAATAATTACAAAAATATCGACCGGGACGTTCACAGGGTACATTTCAAGATAGAAGGAGTAAGGAGAAATAATTAATAATTCATTCTACTAATTTTTACTGTCGCACGAGGACAATTATTTTGTGATTATAAAACTTAATAATAAATTGAGATTATTGTTTGACTCATTCTTTGACAAGGGTCGCATTGTCTTCACTCACGTGATGCGGCAGCCATTTCCGTTAGAACAATATTTTCCACAGTTTTTTTGTGAATTATTCTTGTAAATGTCGTGTAAGGTATGAAAATCTCAACGTCATTACGTTCCTATTTTCAATTGCTTTGTTTTAGTAGGATTTTTTCGCTATGTTAAACTGGTACTTTTGTCAGGATATCAGAAAAAACAGAAGTCCCCGAAAGTTTCTTTGAAAATTCATCACCACAGTACAGGAAATGGTTCACACTATATTTTGGGGGTACTTAAGCCTAGTCGCTCTGACGGATATAATACGTTAAAAAATCATATTTTAGACATCTTTATTAGAATTTTTCCAATTCATTGCTCAATTATTTGAAAAAAGTGAACGCTGTGAAGTGATCAAAAATAAAAAACGACCAGTATAAATGAAGTCTTGATGCTACACACCACCCAGGCGATGATCGTCCCTGAGTAGGCAGAACGGTAACGTCACTGCACAAGCCCTTGTGCTAACACGGGCTTTCGCTGCAGTAACGAGACGAGGCAACACACAGGAGGAATAGAAGCGGTGGTAGGAGGAGGTGCTTCTGCTGCAGGAGAGTCACCTGCAAATCGCCCTACATCTGTCCACTGCGCCGTCACCGCCTCCCCGCTGCTTTTGCACGGCGCGGTGCTCTACGTGTTTGCCAGGGAATTACTGCCCGCTGCATAATGAATGGGGCCCGAGGCTAGTGCGGAAAGCAGCCGCTAGGGGCGGTGAAGCTGCAGCACGTGTCTTGGTTGTCCGGAGAGCTTCTCGCTGGAGGCCGGAGGGAGTCTCTAGGGGGAGGGGAAGAGATCGACAGGATTTAGCGCTATTCACTCCTCTTCTGAACTACAGGGAGGAATTCCATATCATTACAGTGAGCAAATCAGGGAAGGAAATAATCGATACAGAGATGAAATACTATGAATTCATAAATTTTAAAGATATATAAACAACAATTAAAATAACGCGCTAGATAGTACAATGTTCCCCAACACAACGCGTTACGGACGGAAACGGCAGTGCCAGGGTAGTACAGTTGGTCGAGCAGGAGCAACCTACACAAGATATAATGAGTAGGAAAAGGCACAAAACCCAGATAGTGGCCGCAAGGTCGAGGAACTAGGTGAAAACCCAATAAAAAATGGAAAAAATATAAACAGTATTTTATTGTACATAAACAGTAATATGCATATATTACCCCACACCAGCAGAATATATGGGATAACTGTTAGTGAGGTGAAATTGGCGACGAGCCGGGAAACGAACCTTGACATGTAGGTACGTGTGAAATCCGTAATTAAGTGTACACAGTATTGTGTGCCACCTGGTTCACTTATCTCCTGTACGGGGATGTGGCCCAGGTCTTCCGGGGTTCAGGTCTGGGTGGAAATGAACGAAATACTATTTTTGAACGAAGATCGATTCTTCACAGGAATCTCGGACTAACCAGTCAACCAGGTAACCGACCAGTCTCGGTTAAGAGTTGTCCTGTGGAACCGTTTAGTCTGAAATTGGAGCAGTAATAAAGCTCCGCAGTTGCAACGAAGCAGTTCCAGAAACAAAGACCCAGTATAACAGAAGGATACACCATCAAGAATGATACGGTAAAACGAAAAAATGACTAGATGGTGACGTAAGGAAGGTCAATGTTTTGTAACTCCCCATCCCTGTGAATAAATATGGAACCCCGTTTCCGTTCTGCGAGACCTACGAAACAGTAGCATTATACCTAGGCGGGAGTTGAAGGGGCAGACCACCCCGGGCCACCACCTGTAAGGGACCCCAAGTAGGTCAGAAGAAATCATATCAGCACGTAATTTTGAACAAAAATAAACTCGACATTTTTTTGTATTATTAACTTAAGAATAGTTAAGATTATTATACAAAAAATCTTAAATTTCCACAAATTTTCTAAAAAAATACACTGCTGCTATCGATACACATATGTCAAGACAAACACGTTTGTGTGTGTGTCTTCAAGATCAAAAGCCTCGTGCCTCATTAGATAAAGGTACACAACTACTACTACGAAAACAACAAATTCAACATGATAAATGAGTGGAAGTCCAACGGGTGGCGTGGTGGTTAACACCCCTGCGATCGAAGCAGGAGTTCCGGATTCGATTCCCGGCTCGTCGCCATTTTCACCTGACCGAAAGTTATCACACATCTTCTCCACGTGTAGGGTACACGGAAGAAACATATGCATTAACAGAACGAGAAAGAGGTAGCTATTTGGCATTGACTCATTGAGGTTTTGAATCATGAATGTATAAACGAAATAGGATAGAGAAGAAAAAAAACATAAAAGAAGAACCGATGTAATAAAATTTGATAGTCGAAAAGGTATTAGTTGGTAGAATATTAACGCGAGAAGGGACACGCAGCAACAGAATTCTGCGATGGCTGTATTATTATAGCTGTTTCACACATGCAAATTCACGAAGGGGTCAATGTACAATATAATTTCGCCATATGTTTATTCCACACGGTGAGTTCCGAACATATTGCGCAAGCGAATTCAGCAAATGAACGTCACTAATGAACACAACATGGATAGACAAAGCTAATAAATTAAAACGACAGAAAGAAACTGAAATAAGGGAGAAAGAGAATCTGCAATTAATGAGAGGGTGTGAGGTACAACAAAATTCATACGTATATCATTTCAAAGCCAGTATAACGCAACAAATTACCTATTCTAATCAACGAGACAAAACAGCTGCATACGTCTATACGAATAAATTTACTTTCATTAATATTCGCCACAAAACCATGCCAAGGAAAATAAAAGCTATTCCCGTGGTATTATCGTGACAAAACTAAATTCTGCAGATGAATAATACCATCGTTATTCTCATTGGACGCAAACACTCAGAAAACTACTAATATTAATAATACGGGATAATTTCATTCACGTTCCGTATGTTTTTTACCCACTCAAAAAAAACAACTTATTTAATAGTAAATAAAATAGATTGCAAATGCAAAGATTGTAATGTTGATCTTGTACGCCAAACAAAGAGAGAATTAAAAACTAGAATCCAGAAGCACAAATGAAATTTAAAATCAGTAGTAACCTCACTTTGTATTAATAATGTTCACTTGATGGATGAGGATGACACTTTAATATTGGATAAAGAAGTTAATTATTACAAACATAGCATATCGGAAATGATATTAATAAAAACACACTCGGGAGTTTGAATTTACGCACTGACACAGATTAGCTATCAGTTATTTACAATACAATATTATTACGTGTTTGTGTAATTTCTACTTTTTTGTAAATTTATTTCGTGTTTAAATTTACGTTTATATCACGCTCAATTGTTCTGTTGTTTTGTTTCTTGTTATAATTTGTAACACCTGACGACGACTTC
The DNA here is from genome assembly GCA_002313205.1 of Laupala kohalensis. Classification (NCBI taxonomy): domain Eukaryota; kingdom Metazoa; phylum Arthropoda; class Insecta; order Orthoptera; family Trigonidiidae; genus Laupala; species Laupala kohalensis. The sequence continues at coordinate 917,437 of NNCF01126367.1, read as the reverse complement.
ACCTTAAGTCGAAACGATGTATACTTATTTGCTCAAAATACATAGTATTCAGCCATTATAAGGTTGAAAGTCTGTAATTATTTATTTAGATTATTTAATGGACGTTAATTGTAGTAGGAAATGGAATATAGTTTCCAATTCTTTGATAACTACAGATGAGATCGTGGACTAAAAGTTATTGTTTCCACCACAACTACTTGTACTGCCATTTTTTTGGCTTATACCAAGAATAACTAAGAAAACTTACNAGATGAGATCGTGGACTAAAAGTTATTGTTTCCACCACAACTACTTGTACTGCCATTTTTTTGGCTTATACCAAGAAAACTTATATTTAAAACTATCTTATTGTTAAATAAGATTGTAATTAGTCACGCATTTACATTAATGTAAATATATACAATTCAACTCAAAAGGACTGTATGACATTTTTGTTACGGAACAAAGTACTACATTAATTGTTGGTAGGACTGAGGACCCATGTGTCTATATTTACGTGCTGGAGTGTAGTGGGCTTTGCTAACCCTGACCTAGCATTCCCTATCAAAGGGTTTTCTATGTAGTCTGTATATAAATGTTTAATAAATCAAGTATAAGTTTAGAAATAACGAAACTAGAATGATCGTTTATGAGTGATGGTAATCATTATCATCTGTACCCGCTCCACAGCTGCTACAACATGCTGATGAGTGTGCATCGTCTACGGTCAGGTGAAAATTGCGACGGAGTAGAACTCGAACGTGGAAACTCCTGCTGTCATTGGACCACCCGACGACTCCCAGAACACGTACACGACATCCACCTGACCCGATCCGGTGAGTCTGCGTCACACCCCGTACACGTACTCTCACCACAGGGAAGCGCCTGTGGTCACTTTTCTCCTGCACGGGGTGTGACGCAAGTTCACCTGATCAGGTCGGGTTTTGGGAGACCATAGCATGAGGTCGCAGTTTCGAGGTCCTGTACGTCGCAATTTTCACTTGACGCGAGTAGGAACTCGGAAGTTCTGAATCAAAAACTGTCTCTGAGTAGGTCACAAGAAAACACGCCGTTCCAATGAGTAGAAATTGGACCAAGCTTTTATCAACTACATTATCACATATCCGAATTCCTTCACCTCACATCACTAACTAGTGCCTTCGTAAGCAATCACTCGTCCCCATAAATTATCATCAAAAACAAATTACATGATATCCACCACGACACTCCCAACATCAGTTCAATCGCTCACTAAACAACAGCATCTTCTCCACCATCACAATTCCCTCCGACGACACCAACATCCACCACCCTCCTCGCCGTCATTGCCCATATTTGCTCCGCAAGTTTCGACGTCGCTCGCAGGAATTTACGGCGCGAATTTGTAAGCGACCTCGCAAAGTTGCGGCGAGGGCGGAGGGTTGCCACGGGTTGCCACACGCAGCCGCACCGCCATCTTCATCAGAGCAGGCCAAGGAAGGCGCGCGCGGGGCGATCACAGGGACTGCCGCTTTGCGCTCCACGGCGTCTACGACAGTGCTCGAATTACAACGGAATAGGACACGCCTCACTTACCTGCCGACAGTCGATGCTGCAGAGTTTCTCGTGTTTTTTCTTCTTATCTTCACGAGCTCAAAATTTTATTTTTACACACTACAAAATATTACCAAGTTAACTCTTAACGGGAATAGCGTTTACGCCTGCAGATATTCCCGTGATATTCCTTTCCTTTCTAATATTATGTAATTCATTTTCAGAGTTCCAAATTTCGTCTATTCACTTTAAAAACAATTTTCGGTCGAAACAATGTGTAATCCACGTACCAACAACGATTTCAACGTTTCATCCTGTTGCTAAACAGTGCGTGAAGGAAAGCGACTTTAAATGGCAACGATAAAAATTGATTCGGTGTGTCGTTCAATTCCTACAGTAATACATCAATGGCTGTTATAAGCAATTATCAATACCATTAGAATGCATTAAGTTAGATTTAACGTGTCATGTTTTGCCTGACTAAGCAGGTTTACACATCACGAATCGGACTCATTTCTTCCATCTCCTTCTTCATTTTCTATTAAATCAGGTGAGTTTTGGGTATGGAAGAAGAGGCGTTTTCACTCCTGCAAATACCTTCTTTCATAATCTCCACCGCACTTCCCTCTCCACACCAATACGGAGAGAAGCCATGAACTCGCAGGTAGAAATGAACTTGCTCAGTCCAAACAACCGTAAAGAAGTCTCATTCAGAGGTAGGGTTGTTACTTGGATTCCATGATACCATGTAAGGTTTTCTTTCTTTGGGAAAAGTATGTGACATGTTGTGCTACCAAATATAATCAAACCGGCAACTAAGTACCTCTCCTTCTAAATTTCTTCAGCCACGTGGCTAGGTGAGGATAAATTCCTACTGGCCTCAGGATCTCCATTTTAACATCGTATTTTTTCACGCCTCTTATGACTTAGTTTCCTAGATTTCCCGAATTAATTTAAATTTTCTGGCTTCGCTGTTACTCAAATGTCCAAGAAAATCTTCAGATAAGGACATAAATTATTTCAGAAAAAAAACATATTTCTTTGGTTTTAAAAACCTGGGAGAGCAATTCTGAAGACAAAAAAAAAATATTTTCCCAATTGTTTCCGGGAATTTCCCTAATATATTTTTACAATGTTTTTACAGTGATATACGAGGTATAAAAAACATGGCAATATTAACATAGTAATTGTAAAATTAATTTTGTAACACAATAATTACTCACAACTGATATACAAATAAAGCGTTTATTGATATAAGTATTTGATATACATATTTATATTTATTAATGTAAATCTCCTTTCTTTATTAATGTAAATCTCCTTTCCTTATGACCCAAGTGAAGCTAGGAGAATCAGCTAATAAATATGCCAGAATCTGTGTAACGGAGCTTTACAGAGTTGGAAATTACATAACTAATTGATTGAGTAATATGGCGTCTTTGCCAGGTTAATACCGTCCAATCCATTCTCAAGTAATTTTTCTGTTCACAGTTCAAAAAAGATAATGCAAATTTTTATGGTTTTGTCCACTCATATTTAGGCATTACATGATACAGTAATTAAAAATACAAGTAATTACTCTTGGTTTTGCTTTTGGAGGCCTTTATTTTTTCATTCACGCATTGCAAACAATCGAGATTTATACTCTACGAAATACATAATAAACGTAAATTCAAATACTAAAAAAAATTTACAAAAACGATACATATTGAACACAAAGACATGTTAGATCTTTCTCACTAAAAATACGTCTATTCTGTGAATGTTATCAAAATAGTAAAGCCATTCTCAAGAAGAAATCCAAGAACATAAATTTATTGTTAGAATAGCAGTTACAAATTGCGTATGACCACGTGGAGGACAATAAACTAATTTACTCTCCGGAAGCAAGCAAGGGACCATCCCTTCAATTCCGATCAAGGGCCCTAAGGCAGAGGTGGATTTAACATTTCAGCACACGACTTAGATACGAATAAAAATTAGTTCGGTGCGTGTTATAATATTAACAGAATATCAATACATTTGTATTGAATAAAACAAAAAAAAATATTTCAGAAGTACATATTATTATCCAACTATATATTATTTACATTACTCGGAAAGTGCTGTTCATCAATAGATGCCGCCCCCTAGGCAAGAGCCTAGAGAGTCTGCATAAGAAATCCGCCTCTACCCAAAGGAAAACCGGAGAAAAACCCGGGCCAGTGTGGCATACATACATACAACTATTGTTCACTTAATGGTATATTAACACGTCCCAGTAGTGTATTAGCACGTCAGTCATAACGTTTCAGCGACGGTAGCCCGCAATTGGGGTGCGGTCGTCCTGAGCAAAGGAGGGACGCAAAAGACAAGCAGAGGTGGCCTTAAGAAAGAAAGTGGAAAAGATAGACGACGCGGAAAATTCGCAGGCAGCGAAGTGCCGCAGCGAGCGAATGAATTGCGACAGCGTGATAAATTCCGGCTTGTTTATGGAAACGAGTTTGTGCCAGGGAGGCAAGCCGAGGCGACGGTGCTCCACTTTGTACTCAAGTTGGAACGCCAACATTGCGGAGTCGGTGAACCGGATAATGCAATAAGTAATACTTTTACAAGAAAAACACATTTCTTCGTGAATTATTTTTATTTTCACAGTACAAAGCACCGACAGCGGTGGCGTAATGGTAACGTCTTCGCTTCCACGATCCCGCTGAGCGGTAGAGTGTGGGTTCAATCCCTGCTCGGCCGAACTAGGTGAGGTTTTCAGATGGGGTTTCCCTCACTTACTCCAGACAAATGTCGGTTCGGTACCGTAAGTTCCCCGGCAACCCAAGTCCAACAGTTAGGTGGAAGAGCACGCCTCATGACCTGAACCGCCTTTTGCCAAAGACATTAAATAAATAAATAATAATTAAAGACTTAAGATTTTGTGATTTAAAGTTCACAAAATATATAGTATTCGTCCGTTAAATGTTGCAAGTCTTCAATTATTTATTTAATTCGATTATATAATGGACGACAATTGTAGTATTCTTCAAAGTCTTGGTAAGAATAAATGTGGCTCAATTAATTCCCAAGTAAATTAGTTTATTGTCCTCCACGTGGTCATACGCAGTTCGTAACTGCTTTCCTGACAATAAATTTATTTATTTATTTATTTATATTTAATATTTGTTTATTATTTTATGTACTCGCTCTCACAAGTAATCGGAAATATATCGTACACTATTGTATTTCGTAAGGTACTTTTTTGGGGGGTTGGTCGTTTACTCGTTTACGTCTCTCCAAATTTCAGTAGGTTTTTTACGACACGTATTTTCACACTCTAGAATGTCTGCGTACAGAAACCAGGTATAATTTTGTACATTTAATTTTTTTCTGTTGCATATTATAAAATGTATTCATGTAACGTTTCCAGAACACTACCTATTTCATGGAAACATTTGATGTAGGCCAACATTCTTGTTGAAACGTTGTGTTGTTAAATAATGATCGATAGTCTATAAAAGATCGTTAAGATTTCAAACTGCATAAGATAATAACATAGATGTAATTAATTATATTATTTACAACTATACGTAATATTCCTGGTAAAAATCTTGAAAAATGGTGGTTCAATTTATTTACCCTTTCTTAAAACATTTCGATAATATAACGAGCGGGCAATTATGACAATTGCGTCGAATATTATTATATTCCTTTGATGTACTAAAACCTGCTTAGATAAATATGAATATTTTTCCCTGTAAAAACTATGATTAAGTACATGTCGTTTTCTTCAATTATGCAGCACACCTAGTTGGTGAGAAAAATCAAAACGATAAGAGTGGGTCGTTAGGGAATATCAGTTAAATGAAAATGGTACTCCTAACCAAAATGACATTCCAAAACTGTTAAACGCGCGTCAATGACGTAAACATCACGAGGAATAATGATACACAGCTCCGATATATGAGGAAGAAAATATCTGAATGTTCGGTGACCTGAATGATTAAATGCTAACAACACAGTTTTCGTAATGACGTTTGATCATGTAAATGACACACGAATATGGTCGAAAAGCCAATAGAAACGAATGAAACACTCAACTAAATAGTGCTCCTGATTGGAAACATGTTCGTAAGGGAACAGAAAAGTAGGCGCATAAATTTCCCATGAAATGATGATTCCGAAATGGAGAATCGACAAAGGCATTTCCACGCTAAAATACAGGCGCCTGCGATCGAGATAGGAGATCGCGCCATTACTTCAACCCACACAAATCACCGGAGTGAACAGCGCTCAAATAATAAGTACGTGCTATACATGGCGGAAACGAATTTACAATCCTCTCAGCGAAAGAAAAGTAACGAGATGTAACCGCGAAAGCGCGGTGTTGTCATTTGTCTGCTGTAGAGGGAGGGGGTGTTGCCTAACTTAGCTCCATCCATTCCAGACGGCATGCCACGGCATCCACACAGAGGTTCCTCTATATCGTTGTTCTTTCCTCCAAAGGTTAGGGATCAAGTCCCCTGTACATAGCAGTTGTTATATCAATTAGATCCCACACTCATTTCTTTCTTTCGCTGTGAGCACTGGAGAAAATAGAAAGTACAAACGTTGTCACTTCATGCGATGTTATTAAAATGCTTTAAGATTATCCTTCCAACATATTCACTTCAGCTTAAAAAGATGATTAGACAAAGTACTGAAGAATCGAGAAATCTCTGTTTTGTGGTTCTAATGTTTCTGTCGCTTATTTTGTGATTGATAATTTTGGAAATTATTCAAGATGTCTCAAATGTCACTTATTGTTATCTACCATTCGGACGTTTTCTAATGATATGAACTCCACATATAAATCGTCTTTGTAATTGAATACACAAAAAAATTCCAATTCCCAATTGCTTTCTCAACTACGTTGGGAAAAATATATTTATGTTTTTGAAAATTATTTAAAGTCACTCTTTTTAAATACATGAACATTTTAATTAACTCTCAGGAATACAAAAAGTAATATATAAAAAGAAATCGAGACATTATGTCACAGAACCTCAAATATAGTTCCCAGAATTATTTCTATAATTTGAATCTAAATGATAAACAGCGCTACCACATAAAATGATATATTTCAAAAAATTAATCTAGAAATATAACTACCGCTGCGGCTAAAAAATCAACACGTAATATTAAAAAGACTATAAATTATGGATGAGAACTCCCCGTAATAATTGGAATTTTGTCTCTCAGAAGTGCATTTCGCTTTGGTGTAGTTTAATGGATCAGACAAGGACGGCACGAGCGGCGGAGAATCCAGTGTTGCCAACGAAGCTTTCGATGGACATACAGAGGAGTCAAAATATATACCAATCAGGAAGCTATAGTTGTAAGAAATTGTGACAGCAATTTCTTTTCTCATCAATATTACGGAGATATTCTCATTCTTTTTGAACGTTGGAGTGCTACAAAAATACTACAAATATCACGATTAGCCTGAAATTGCAACACGATGAACAACACGATGAGAAAACAATGGAATTTCATTAGTTGTAGATCAGTAAATATGCTGTACTATAATATTAATGTCGCAAACATACGTCTTAACGACTGTTCAATGCCGTCCTTCAGATATAACTACGCAGCAAAAGTATCTGTTATTACTGTATTTCGTTCGGGTACGATAACGAGCGCTTCGGAGCCACATGGATTTACACACTAGATACTCGTGGTACATGGTAAGGGAAACAGCCCCCAGATATAATCTAGATTCACCCAACCAAATTCACAATTGTGGTTGTAAGCCACTTTTTCATCATTCCACCCTTAAAAACGGAGATGTTGAAGTGAAATCTAAAATTATTTTCTAATTGGTATTAGAACCCGAGGTTTTACTATGACAAGTAAGCACTCTAACCATGAGCTACCAAGGGGCTCATACATTCTTTTCATTATTCAATAATTGAGTATGGGTATAATTTTCAAACATTTGATAGAGAGACACTATATATATAT
>NNCF01126367.1:888046-909903 GCA_002313205.1 Laupala kohalensis | reverse complement strand
TATATATATATATAATAGCAGCTTTAATATTTAGAATAAAACAAATACACAAAATAAGTTTTGGTAGTAAAAATATGCAAGAGTTGGCAACAGTGAAGGGAACGAAAAGAGACGACTGTAATCCGAATGAAGGCATTCCGACCGCCTTTCACTGAGCGACTTTTAATTACCGGGCTATTTAATTGTCGGCTGCGCACGGGGCCAGCGGTAATTACGGACCCAGCGACCGTCGGGGACGGGGGTGGGTTGGGATGACTGTGCGACGGGAAGAAATAAGCGATGCTGAGGTTCACTTGAAATCAGGAGTGACGCAATGGGGATGCGACGAGGATAGGAGATGACCTCTGACAGACCAAGAGCTAACAACAAAAATAGTCACCTGATTTGCTCACGTCAATAATATTTATCACTAATAACAACAATAAACTTTATGGTAAAAAAGACATTTACAAACTGCGTATGACCATGTGGATGAAAAAAACACAACTAATTTACTCTCCATAAGCAAGCAAGGGACCATTTCATCCATTCCGATCAAGGACCCTAAGGTAGAGGCGGATATAACACTTCAGCACACTCTTAACATAAGAATAAAAGTATGTCAGTACATGTTATAATATTAACATAATACCAACAAATCTGTATTTAACAAAACACAAAATAGTAGTTTCACAAGTACGTATTATTATCAAAATATAGATTATTCGGAAAGTAATGTTTATAAATTGTAGATATTAAATAACACTGAATTCGAGATGAATTCCTATTTCAATAGATGCCGCCCATGGGCAAGAGCCTTCATAGTTTTTACAAAAAAATCCGCCTCTACCCGAAGGAATCCTAGACAAAAACCCGGGCCAATAGATGGTTGTTGATTGAGAGTATCAGAAAACGCAAGTCTGCCAACCGGTTCGCGTTCCAAACTTATTTATAACTTAACTTAATATTGGTAATAACATCTTTGGTAGGCTATACTCGACTAGTACACTATGAACTTTGAGCAAATGGGGTGACTTTACTTAGAAATTACCAATTTTCAAAACTTGGATCGCGTTTGCCGAAGTGTTCGTCAAGGAAATTTGGTCCGTCTTTTTGAACTTACAACTGAAGTATTCCAAAGCAAGTGGTGTTGGAATGAAGTGTAAGCAAATGACTTGAGTTGGGTGCGATTTCAGTGGCGCCTGTCAGCGCTCATGTCACGTTCAAATCACTTGCCATTGTTTTCCCCATCAATGGTAGATTATACTTGACTAGTATACGAAGTATGAACTTTTTTTTATTCGTTATATAAATCCATACTAATATATAAATGGGTAACGCGTAAGTGTGTCTGTCTGTTTCTTAATCACGATTAAACCACTGAGCCGATCGTGATGAAATACGGCAAGGACATAGTTAAGATACCAAGGATCAACATATTCCAACTTTTATTCAAAAAATGCGTGAAAAGAAAGGTAGAAAATGATTTTGACGATAAATGTCGATGAAACCGAGGTAAAAAAGAGGTATATTCGCTTACGCGACCTAAACGGTTAGATATACGTGACAAATATGAATGGCAATATTGTTCGCCACGAACAGTTCTACAAGAAAGTCCGCGAAAGTATATGCCTACCCACAAAGGTTTACCTACAATATTGAAAGAACGTTATTAAAAATAGGAGTGTTTAAATACATCAATTTAAGAGCATAATTTAGGAAGGAAAAAATCAATCATCATGACATTTCTTGTGCATAGAATATAAAAATCTTTAAATCGTAAAATTTAGATGCATGGTACAGATTTTAAAAGCGTTTTATTGAAATGGTGCAGCTTTAATGGCGCCGTTGGGTCTTGCCTCGGAAGCGAAAATTCGATCTGCGAGTGGGTTCGTTGGTCAAAAATGTAAAAAAACAACAAAAAAAACATCCGGACAACGCTGGGTAATCAGCTACTTAAGTTATAAATGTTTGTCCCACCAACCGTCAAAATGAATCTGACAATATGTATTTAGTAGGGTAACGACTAAATCAATTTAAATTATTTTAAGACAAGAGCAGTAGCGGAACTATCAATTAAAGATTATAAAACACAAGGATGAATCACCACAAAAAATTAAATCTTAAAGCTATTCCTATTATATTTTCCCAACTTACTCTGCCGTGTAATGGAAACTATTTATCGTAATTTTTACAGTCACGTTTAATTCCTTTGAACATAGGTTTCACCGTATATTATTCTATTTACGTCCATTATGTAATTAAGATAAATAATTTATCTCTTGCGACATTTCTTAGGGGGAATTTATATTTTTGCAGAGTTCAACTTGAACATAACGTTAGAAATCGTTATTCGAGACGTTAACAGGTTAAACAAAATTGTAACAAGAACCACCAGCGCAGCAATAGATCAATATACCAGGATATTAAACATAAATATAAACACAAAATATGTTCACAAAGAGTAGAAATCACACAAACATGTCATGATACACGTTGCATATCTGAACTGATATTTATCGAAAACAGAAATGGAAATTTGAATTACGCACTGACATGGGAAACCTGTCAAGTATTAAAAAAAAACAATTTTATAACTTGTTTGCGTTATTTCTGCTGCTTTTTTTTTTTTTTTGTACATTCATGTCAGTTTATTTATTCACTGTATATTTTACAACCCCTGATATTTTCCATAAATCCAACTTTCGTTATCGGGTAAATTCGTCTGAACAGTCTCTGATATCTCGACACAAGCGAAATGATCTGGTACCGATCCTGACTCGTCCTCTCTCATCCAGGTTCTCATCCCCACCTCTCTCTCTCTAGCAAATGTTGAAGTGCTAAAAGTCACGAGTGGCAACAAACGAATGTCTGCATGCGTCTAAACGAGTAACCGTCATAATCGTCCTTTGTGAAAGAAACTAAGAAGACTTATTATTAATATCGACGTAATAAGTGGCTCTGTTTACCCTGCACAGCAAATATTACAATGCTGAATTTTCAGTCATGTTTAAAAAAATGAAATATTGATTTGAAAAGGGTAAATAAAAAATGGGATTCAGTCAGTCGATGAGATTGGAAATTCCTTCTTGCATCGTCTTATAGCCAGATGAGAATTCCGACGAACCAAGACTCGAACCCGGGACCTACTACTATGACAGCAGCACTGAATGAGCTACCACTGCACACTCGTGTAGACAAGTGACGCATTCTGGATTTCTCACGTACCTTTTGGACATGATTTTCAATCAAACTCTTCTCCTTCATGTTTTAAAATTTGCATCAATTTAATCATTTTCTAATATGTAGTGATTTGGCGTATGACATTGAGGACAACTACAGAACACAATCCTATTCTACAATTATAGTTAACTTGGTCTGTTCCAACCTCAAAAATATAAACATAAGAATTCTTCTCCTTCATCACAAATTACTTACAAAGGGAACAATAGGCTCTGTGTCTTGAAATTATATTCCGAGCAACGTATATGAATTTTTAACGTTATCATCCCTTTCTCCCATTCAAAACATCTGTTTATTCATTCATTTCGCAAAAATATAGTGACACAGACACCAAGCGGATATTTCTCTTTCTCTTCTGTGCATATTCTCCCTATCCGTTTCTGTTTTCCTCCATGTTTCTCCCTTGTTCTCTCCTCACACGTTGTAAGGGATTCCGTGAGATTAGCTCCACGCAAGGCAAACATCATTAGGCGATAACTCCGTGCGGAGAGTGGCATTAAAGTTTCATTATAAACACCGTCGCTTCCTCGGAGAGTCAGGGGAGAGTATTCGTAACACGATGGAAACAGCGTTTCGAGTCTTGACCGCTGATTCTTCATTTGGAGAAATCAGGACGCAATTAGTGTGCGGCAGAGACATAACAAGGATTTTGCGTGAGATCGGACAAGCATTCATTCATAAAACCAATTTTATCACGGGTATATATGGAGAACAAAATGACTGTTTTTTTCTACGATTCTTGCTGTGCCTTCCACCAGTGGGGGCAGGGGTTAAGGGTGCTATAGCCCCCCCCCCACACACACATACACACCATTGCACCTGAACTCTTACCAGATAAAATTGAAGTTGATAAATTGTATACTTTGTAAAAGTGTCGCCAGGTTAATAATTGTTATTAGTTTGGTATTGTTATACCAAATAATACCAGATTAATAAAATTAATAATATCATATTAATAAAACTTATAACAACATGATTAAAAATTTAATAAATAATTTTTACTGTTATTAAAAATACTAGATTGTTAATTGTTGATTATTTATTCGATACATTTCATTTAAGGTAAAATTTATAAAATTTGTGTAGTAAAACCATAAATTTTAAACAAAAATGGTCCCCGGTTGAATACGGTCTAGATCCCCCACTGCCCTCCACAGCTATTATTATCAGGGCTCGGTAATAAAAAAAATCCAACAGTAGTTTTGGGAAAACGTTGACTCGGTCTTGGAGCAGAGATAAAGCATGGATCATCTTCATTAAGAACAATAAAAGGCACGATGTTTTACTTTCCAATTATACATAATGTATATCAAAAATATTTAAAAAATCAGTTGAAAAAAAATAATTTTTTTAGATCCCTTCAGATCTTTACGAATTGCCTCCAGAAGGGGTATTCTATTCAAAATTTGGCGTTGATCTCCAATGTGCCGTACGTGAGCGTGTTAAGAATTTTCCCCCTCCATTCCTCACAAACAAATTGATGCATCGAAACGAAACTTGAAAATTGACTTTGAATGCATTGGGAACAGAAGTCTATTTCTGTACAACTCATACCAGTTTCATTGAAACACCGCGCTCCACTACTGGTTCCTTAATATTCAAAATGTTGAAAATATAAATATTAGCGTTTTTTAATGTTCAGTTAATTCTGCGTACAGATTGCTAAACCGAATTCCTGTACGTCGCACCGTTTTCGAGATACAGCGAAAATTGATTACGCAAATATTTGTTACCTTGTTGGTGTCTCTTTTCTCCTTCGTACTCTAACCTAGTAGAAAGGGAGTTTATTGACTTCTACTGTGGGTAGGCAGCTGTTATAGACAAGATCACAATTACGAAGAATGAATCGAGAGTCGGAATTACCTAACTGTGATGGATAAAAACGGAAAGGAATTTTGTAGAACGACATTCTCCGTAATTATAGAATTGATTCTGACAAATGAACATGATTTATGAGAAGGAGTTGAATATCCCGACCTAACTTCTCTCAAAGTTCCATTTAAAAAATCAATAAATGTGTCATTATCACACAGCTGAAAATCGTTTCAATGCGTCAAACGATTAGAACCATGTCACAACCCATGTCAGTGGAAACGTATTCCGATATCTTGATACGTTTGGGACGTGTCTTAAGTAAACATTCTCACTAAATCAACCTGTACATAACGAATCAAACTATGTATTTTAATATTTAATATTTACTTTAATATTTATTCACATCATAATGTATTACAGTCAAATTACAAAGTAACTGAATTATACATTAATCCTGTAGATGTAAATAAATAGCTGTACGTAGGTCTGGAGTGAAGAAGAAAAAAAATTACGAACTAAAATAAAGAAGGAAATTTTTAAAAAAGACTTTAAAAATATTCCAGATAAGTATTAACAGAATCAAATATAAAAATGCTATTTGAATATAAGATTGATTAATTATATGGCATAACAGAACCCTTATCAAATGATCGGGTGGTACTAAATCCATTTGCTCCAATCCAATCTTTTAATTTCTTTTTGATAAACTTATAATTCATAGTAATTGCTTCTAAAGTTTTAACTTCATATTAAACATTAATTTTAAATTAATCACTTTTTTAAATCAAATTCTACCCAGTACGAGCCAATTCATTTCTTTATAGTGATTCTGAAATATAATATATTTGGAAGATTATATAATGTCGTAAATATATGTCTTTAACCATTTGTTTTTACGGTCCGCGAGTAATAGTACCTTTTACATCATTATCAAACATTGGGGGAGGGGGTTACAACATTGTTCTATAAATATATGCTCTCATAATTAATATTTCTCGTGGTATGTTCGTCGAGAAAAAATAAAAGTAGTGTACGGAATTACCTCGTCATGCATTACAATAAGAAAACATTTTATTATAATACTAAATATTAAAAACACTTCTGAAAAAATAAACAAAATACAATTTAATTTTTCTGACTTGAAGTAATATAAATGTGGTTGATGATAATCAAAGAATCACGATACAAATGAATAAATCTGATTCCATAGTCTTATTCGTCGGGTAACAAACTCAATGCTGTGTCGTCCTGATCAGTCGAAAGTTTATAGAAAATGGCCCGCGGGGAAAGATAAGTTGGACAACGCTAATACAGGTAGATAGCTTGTGACAGACACATTTCTGTTTTGTTTGTTAGTATTATGTACTACTAGCAAATTTTGATTATATTAAAAACACTTGTAAATACAGAGAAAAAAAGCATGATGATTATTTGAGACGTTATGAGAAAGAAATCTGAGTTTTATAGCTTTAAAGGCAGTGTTCACTCAGTTTACTAACAAAAGCTAAGTGCCTTGAACCTCGGTAAATCATAATGGCTTGTTGACATGCCATTTACTGCTCCAGTGTATCTTGATGAAAACATTTTTTGATGTTATGTTTAATATACATCTTACACGCAAATTTCAAGAATTATATGGTTAGTGATTTGACAAAGATGTTTTTTTTAAAATATTAATGAGTAACAATTTCAACAATTTTTTTCTCAAATGTTCATTGTCTATGGCATGGTGGAACAAAATATGTATTTTACTCACACTCAGATTCCTTACGTATACTTGGGCACAGGAATCTTCTTAATTCAAAATAATCATGAGCTATAAAAAATAAAATTTTCAGCTGTACGTATGTAAATAATAAAATCCAATGTTTTGTTTTATCAAAATTGGCAAAAAATAATGAACAATGGCTACTTCACTACTGAACAAACATTACTGCTTTGTGATGAAATACTGTCTTCATTTTGAAGAAGCAGAGACACAGATGACAAAATATGCAAACACGAAAATAAGAAACATGAAAACTTTTTGTTTATGTAAATTGCAAAATACAAAACAAACGAAAAGAGTAAAAATGCAAATTTGTCGAAAATATATGAGATTTGACTCTTACATCTCGCGAATTAAAAAAATAATTCTTATTTATTCCTCTCTGTTGTGCACTTCATTAATCTGAAACCATCTAATTGACCAGGTTCATCTTACTATAGTGCGTATATACTATATTAATATTACTATAATGTGTCGGAACTATAATGAGTATATGCTAATACATTTGCAATGAACTTAACATACCAGCAAATAATACTCTAAATATTGATCACAGTTCTTTTTTTATGGATGTTGTATTTGATCTTTCTTATGCATAATTGTTTATTTCTAACTGTACGCTACCTTGGCACGATTGTGCACATAATCTCTGAAGCCCTATGCTGGTCCGGAATTTTCTCCGGTTTTCCTTATATAGACGGATTTTCACATAGGCGGGAAGATCAGTAACGCATTATTAATCTCGAACTATTACTGTACGCTCTACGATACGATTTTGAAATAATAAATGAATAACAGTACGTATTTGTCAAATAACTTATTTTATTAATATTAAATTCACAGCGGACTTTGGACGGAGAATAACTTAGTTTATTATTGAGTGCTCTAATGACCTAGTTGCCGACGAGCCCTAACGCCTCAATAATAATAATAATAAAAATTAAAAAATTACAACAACTTTAATCATTGATGAATCCATCCCCAATAATGTGAACATTCAAAAGACCTATGCAGAGAAAACCAGGAAATACAGCAACCACCATTCCAAATTCAACAGCAGTTGAAAACTCGCACACAAATTCTTCCCACAATTACTTCAAATACACGAATCGTATATAATCTACTTCAGAGAAACTTAGACAAAATTCAATGAAAATACCAACCGTGTCAAGCAGAAATCCATCATTCTTAATACATACAACATAGAAAATTCATACAATAACTATAGATAGGGATAGCTGCTGGGAATATCGTTCCGCAGCTGACCACTATACGTGAGAGAAATAAGAATCACTATAATAATAATAATAATAATAATAATAATGATTCTTTATTGACCATAAGAAGTACAGAAAATATATACAAAAAAAATACATTCTTAACATTCAACATTACATTATTCAAAATTACATTGTCTACATACAAAATTACAGTATAAATATCTACTGAAGTATTTTTTAAATTCATCTATAATATGTTATTAATAAACAATTTGTATATTCATTTGATCTTATACAATTTTGCCAACGTATTATCATAACACTATCTTATTAAACTTATTAAACTTCTTTATCATTTTAATTCTCTTTTTCTCTCTAAGTTCTTTCGAACTTGTCAGAGAGAGTAAAAAACTACATACTTTTTATTCTTTTCTTACTACTACTGCATCATTCACTTTTCTTTAAACCTTTCTTGACTCTTATAATTAAATATTATCACTCTTTCAATGTAAAACCATTTCAATATTCAACAATATCAAAATCCAACTTTTACCGTTAAATACCAACAATACCACACGTAAAATATACATTATCATTGTTCTACATTATTTTATTCCCTCCTCTCTTATTTTTTAAAAACTTTTTCTTTCCCAAATAACCACTCTTTCAATTTTCTTTTTAGCATAAATTTTGATTGAATTTCAATTAAATCATCAGGTAACTCATTTAATAATTTAGGAACTATAAAATTTCTCATTCTTTCTCCATATCTATTAAAAGTATTTGGAATCAAGAAATTATATTTCTTCCTCATTCCATAGTTATAATCACTCTCTTTCCTAAAACTTCTTTCAAAAAAAAATTTATATACAATTTGAAATTCATATAACTCTCGTACAGTCAGTTTTGTTTCTTTAAACCAAGTCTCTTTTCCACTTTTCAACAGATTCAATTTTTCCGCAAGACATATAACACTTTTATTTTGTATACTTTGTACTAAGTCTAAATGTGTTTTTGCTGCTACACCCCCAAACCTTATTCAATATCTTATAGTTGATTCCACCAGTGCAAAATAAACCATTCTAAAAGTTTCATAAGATACAATTTTTTTTTATATTCATCATCTTCCATGTGCAACATCTAATTTTTTTACATACTCCAAGAATATGCTCCCTCCAATTCAAGTTTTTGTCTATTACTATTCCCAAATATTTTAACTTATTAACCTCTTTTATTTTATTTTTGCATTTACATTTTAGAATTTTTTGATGGATACAACATCTCTCATGAAAAGTTATGTTAATCGGCTCCCTTGTTGTGTGCGATGTTGTTATATGTATCCCTTTAGTTTTCTTTTCATTAATAAATAACCCTCTATCATGACACCATTTCTGAAAAGTACCAAAATCATTTCTTAAGTTTTGTTCTGCTATCTTTTGATCCTTATTAACTGAAATAATCATTCTATCATCTGCATATATAAAGTAGTCACAATGTTGAAAACATATTTTTATATCATTCACATATATCAAGTACAAAATTGGTCCTAAATAACTACCCTGTGGAATACCCATGTTTAAAAATGTTCTTTCTAAAAGATTTTCCTTTCAAGTAATTTTGAAAAACTTTCAAACTATTACCTCTTATCCCTATCCTTTCTAATGCTCCTAAGAATTTTTCATGATTTATCACATCATACGCTTGAGAGAGATCAACACTTAGCGCCAATACATGATTTCCTTTGTGCAGCTGTTCATTCATCAACTCCATCAGATCTTCTAATAAATTACTCGTACCTCGATTTTTCTGATATGCATATTGTTTATTGTCAATGATTTTAAATTTCTCCAAGAAACTCGATAGCTTTTGTGCAATATATTTTTCAAATAATTTACCTATAGAGTTCATAATGGAAATTGGTCTATAATTTTCATAACTTTTTGTATCTTCACCTTTATATATTGGTCTAATTACTGATTCTTTCAAACCTTCCGGGAAATTAGCTTCTTTTATTCCATTATTTATTATCGTCTGAATCATTGGCACCAAAACATCTATATTATCCTTTATATTTTTCATTGACATCCTATCTAAACCTGCAGCTTTATTACTCTCCATGTTTAAAATTAGAGCCTTTGTTTCATCTAACATTATCTCAGGTAAATAAAAAGAATTTTCCTGATTATTATTAATTTTTACATCTATTATCCCCATATTACAATTATGTGTTATTTCTTCAGGTTGTTTCTTAAAGGTTTTTGCAAAATTATCTAGTACCAAATCTATTTCAATATCTTTAAAGTTTTTGTTTATTACCTCATCCACTGATTTCTTTTCCGGAATTGATAACAAAGAATTTATTCCTTTCCATGTCATTCCTGCTTTCTACAAATAAATTTTGAAAATATAACTTCTTTTGTTTGTTTATTACAAAAATTATTTTATTTCTTAAAAGCTTATATTCTTTTCTCAATTTATCTTTTTTTTTCCCTTGTATATTTCAGAAGTTTTCTTCCATGTTCTAAAAATTACATCTTTTTCCTTCATCATTTCTTTTATTTCAATATTAACCAATGGTTTTATAATTTTATCATTTCTCCTTATTATTTTTTCTTTCTTCACAATCGAATCATCAAAAATATTCTTTACTATAGTGTACAGTTTATCAGCAGATTTTTCTTCTAGATTATTATGTCCTAATTTACCTAACTCATTTTTCAGCCTATTTTTACAAATAACTTCTATTAACTTACTTTTATTTTTACTTTCTTACCCTTTTTGTTTTATTACCTCACTACTCATTCCTATTCTGTAGTGATCTGATATTTTTGTCGATATAATAAAATTTCACACTTTTTCACCTTACTTCCTATTATCACATGATCCAAACATGCTTGTACCAACTTCCCATTCATTATTTCCTCCCTTGTAAAATTATTCATTACTTGTACTAACGAATGAGTCATCAGCATATTTAGATACTCCTCTTTACTTTTAGATTCCTCTATTACATCAATATTAATATCTCCTACTATTATTAACTTTCTTTTATCAACTTTTTTTTAAACCTCATTTAATTCATCCAAAAAAGACAATTTACTTACTAAAACTTATTTACTTAATTTATATTATATTAGTTAATAAGTTCAAGATCCTTTAAATTTTTTATGGTTCTTACCATGCTCTTTTCATCTTTCCTTATCAGGACCTGTCCTTCCCTAACCCATCAACATTTATAATTTACTTCTTTAATTTTGCTTTTTGTGTTCCAAAACAGTTCTGAATTAAATCTAGTCAGATGTTCATTTATAAAAATTTCCTGACGTTCATTTTGAAAGCTATCATTCAGGAAATGAATGTTACCTTGTCCTAGTTATTTCCGGTTCATTATTATTTTGTCTCTTATATTTTTGTCACTGAACTTTACTATGATCTTTTGCTCCTTTGCTACCCTATTTACTACATAAATGTCTTTAATTTCACTACTCTTAATGTCTTCTCCACAAATCTTTTTTACTATTCTTATTGTCTTCATTTTAGCTTCTTATATATTCTCTACCCTTGTTCCTACAATTTCTATGTTCTTATCTAACTGTTTCTGCTCACACTCATTCACTTTGTCTTCCAAGTTTTGAATTCTTCTTTCCTTTTCTTCTATTCTTACTTTGTTTTCATTAATTTCTTTTTTCATTGTTTTTAAATCATTAATTTATTCACATAAATAGTCATATCTTTCACTTAAGAATTCCAGACTTACTTTTATTTTCTTCATTTCTTTCAGCACTAAATCTATTTTTTAATCCAAATTTGACTTCCCTTCTTCATTCTCACTTGCACTATCCTCCTTGTTACTCACTCTATTCACCCTGCATTTAGCACATCTCCAAGACCTTTTTTCCTTTTCAGACTTGGCCCTCAAAGTTCTCTCTTTTATGGAACACGCAAAATGCAGGTGACTCTTACAACCATAGCAGAAAACCTCCTGCACTAACATATCTTCACTGCAATGACCACACTTCATTTTTGTGAGAGAGAAAAAAAATTAACAAAAAAACAAATAAGAGAATATAACTGAAAAACCTAGCCTTCTATTCCACTGACACAGAATTCACTGATCTTCTTCACTTTAACTTTTTTCTATCGTGCTGGCCAGCTGTTTTCTTCTTACCCTATAATAATAATAATAACAATAGCAATAGTTTATTACTACCCCATGTGCTCAAACGCTATTTGCAACTGCTTTTTTAACAATAAAGTTAATTTTTTTATTATTTGAAGAGTAAAACCCTAGGAATAAAATTATTTATCCCCCTCGGAACTCCATCACTTCAGCAGTCGCCGAGCACACGTTTCTCTCTTCGAAACAACGCGCTATAGAAGTTGTATTGGATATGCTGTCGCTTGAAACGCGAAGGTAGATCCAAGACAGCGCTGAAAATGCCAGGTGTGCAGCCGCGACGTGGACAATGGTAGTAACGCTCTCCGAAAAGCTGCCGGAGATAAGTGATGACGTCAAATGCGACAAAAGAAGGGGAGGAGGCGGACTGGTGGCAGCGTTATGACAGCTGATGGTGCGCGCGGTGGAGAAGCCAGGAGGAAGGATGAATACGAGGGCGAGTCACGCACACACGAGAATACATTCAAAGCAAGCAACATTTTTTTCTCTTAAAATTCGAAAAAATATACGAAATAACAAACAGATTCTGCGGTTCACCACACCGCCAGGTAACAGATTACTCATGTTATGTCGAACGAAAATAAGAGACGGGACCGGGATCGAACCCGGGACTAATAGCTTTACCCGCTGTTGCACTACCACTGCACTATCCACAACAAATCACCTCAGAGTTCCGCGGGTCAACACAAGTTGAATGACAATGGTAGACGAGACTGGAGAACGAATGGGACAGCGTGGTAGTAGCGCACCAGCGGGTGATGTAGAGATCTCGGGTTCGATTCCTTGTCCCGTCTCACATTTCTTCCAACATAACATAATTAATAGATGACATAATCGCAGAATTACGTTCTAAACCACTGCACTATTTACGTCAATTTTTTAAAACCTATTTTTGTTAAATATATTCTTTGACCTTAGCTGGACTCCACACAATAATTATTGTGAAAGTTTTACGGAACACAACTTTTCGATCCTGTCGGGAAAACAAAGCACATAACAGACATTGAAATAAGTTGCTATGGTTGATATTTGTTTCACCTATTTAACATTAACATGTATAAAATATTTAACATTAACAAAATATAATTTTTATCAAGTTTTACTCAATAAAAAACATGCACATAGTATCTCTACTGCCAACTAATACAAAATTATTATTGCATATTCCACTTTTTAGATATTAAAAAAAAGTAAGCTTTTAAATTTAACGACCGAAGTTATTGACTCCATTTAATGATGCATCTTTTCTTCAGCACTTTCGCCTTCATCAGGTGTCTGACCCAAAAGTTGTCTCATTTAATGAAGTCATTGTCTAAAAAATATCTTTAAATTTAAAAACTCAATGAGATAATAATGATGGACCAAAATAAATGTACTAAAACATTGAAAATAATTGACTGATTTTTTTAAATTCAACGGAAATTGAATAAACGTTTCAATAATTCTTCTAAAGTTAAAAGGTGCACAACTTCTTAAATTAAAAAAGGGAAAATAAAAAAGAGTCGATGTATGAGCACATTTTTTTTGTATTCTTCATAAAAATTACGTAAAACCAAAACAATGATCGGGATGTTATTTACCATTATGATGAAATTTAAAAATAAATACTTGCGTTTAGGAAAGACATTTATTAACTTATTAAGTAGTTAAATGATGGAACTTTGTCGAGGATCCTATCCTGGCCCAGGTTATTCTCCGGTTTTCCTTCGGTTAGTGGCGAATTTTCCGTGGCAGGGAACGTCATTATTACTTTTGTTATTATTAATATCGAATTTTCCCTCCACATTATATCTACGATTTGTTTTGAAATAGTAAATGGATAACTACGTATTTTATTAATTATTTTTATATAAGTATTAAATCCGCCACAGTCTTTGTGCCCTTGATCAGAACTGATGGGATGGTCCCTTGCTTGTTTCCGGAGAGTAACATAGTTTATTGCCCCCACGTGGTCATACGCAGTTTGCAACTGCTTTTTTGACAGTAAAGATTTGTGAAGATCAACTATGCTCTGAGGATTATACCGTTCGCAGTCAAAACGTCGGCCTAGTTCATAAATATATTGCCTTAACACAAGTCACTTTTACAAAACCAAAACATTTCAAACGTAAAGCGGAAATGAGATTTTTAAGTGTCCGGAAGTGAGCCAGGGACCGTTCCGGTATCTGCCGACAGCTTCTTGGCAACTGAAGAGTGAAGTGAACCCGGATGGTGGGAGCAGAGGGACGATAACAATACACGCAGTGAAGGTGTTGCTTTCGAAGACAGCCGCAAGGGGATCCACCGCCCTTCAACTTGCGTGAGACTCCTTTTATACGAATCTCACGGGACTTGAGCTCTGCAAGGGATGTAAAGGGAACGCACCCCGGAGGCCTGTGCCGAGTGGCGTTTAAAATGATCAAATATTCGTCGCCCTTTCATATTTATGGTGGGTGCATCCTCCACTAGACTTACGCGCTCCCGTCGGGCGTCAAATGAAATATTCACGGCGATACCTTTCATTAGTGGAAAATAAAAACAAGACCTCTTGTTAACTCCATACCGGAAGGAATACTGTGAACAAGGTCCAAATATTCGAATCCAAAAATTTGAAATTAATGTTTACAGGAATATGATCAGAATTTTAAAAATGTGATCAACATAATTCTGCGTTAAAAACGTAAAACTGGTATTCACTCCATTTCAGGAGAAATAGCGTCATAAATGACATTATATAAATTTTGTGAATGCAATTATTGAACACTAGTTTAAATTCTCGCCTACAACACAACGAATGTGGAAGCAACATTTAAAGTTGAACATGAGAACAAGTAATGAGTAATACATCTGATACGACGAATACATCTGATATTTATTTTATAACCACAACAGAAGGGGTAAGCCTCTAAGGATTCTCATAACAAAACGAAAGTTTTTGAAATCAGCATTTCCAATCATAGAAAGTATACTAAAATTTCAACAAATAAAAGAAAAAAGACCTAAATTTTTAAGTGGACAGTTTATTTCTGATTTAAATTAATAAATAAAAATATACGTCACAATTTCTTAAAAACAATTTGGACTAAACAAGAAATGGTGTCTCTAAGGTGAGACTATTGCTTTTATGAAATTGTGACGTGTGTTTTATTTTATTAATTTGAATGAGAATAAAAATGGCTGCTAAAATCTCAGGTCATTTTTCTTATATTAGTTACATTCAGAAAAGCAGACGAGAAATGTCATGTACAATTACAATTCATATAGTTTCATGTTCATATAGTATATAAGAAACCTCATTAGAAAAGGACTTTTCCCCACAGAACATTTTGAAAATTTAGTGCACACCAAAGAAGATTTTGAAGAACATTTAGAATTCAAAACAAAGTTGGGACAAATACGGGATATAATCAACGAAAGGTAAAAGTACAGGGATAATAAGGCAGAAGGATAATAAGGCGAAGAGAAGATCAGTGCCTGCCTCCTCGGGGCGGAAACGGTAACGTACACGGCTAAATGGCTCTGTCTAAAGGTAACAAGACATTACTTGAAAGAGAATCCTTGAAATGACTATGTTGTAATGAAGGTAGCCAAAAGGGCTAGAATAAAAAGAAAGTTTCTGGTTCACTGATTTTCTTTTCTTACTCGTTTCATTCTAATGAAGACTATCATTCTATAGCTACTCGTTTCATTCTATAGCATTTCCATAGACGTTGTTAGGATTGTTGTTTGGATTCACATCTGGTAAAACAATCACCGTTATACAACAATAAGGGAAAATATGACGTCAAAAAAAACTTTTTACGGCAAAAAATCTTTTTTGCTGTAAACAAGACTGAAAGTAAAAGTCAAAATACGCATAGTAAATTGTGTGAGTAAAATTATTAAGGAAACAATTTGTACCACTTATAGTTAGAAGACTTCTGGAATATAAAGCACACTAGATTGGAGAAACTCCGACTCGTGAGAAGTAATGTAGATAAGTCTGGTGCATTCCATACAGCGCGACTGAAGATGGATTAACGATGGAAAGAGTTCGGTAGAGACAGAAACTCGTACATTCAGTGAGTAAATCGTATTTCCAGCTTCCGGGATGTCTCAGCCACTCAACATCAAGATAACGACCGTTGCAGATGACTCCGTAACCCCCACGCCTTATCTCGAAGAGCCACGACAAGATTCGCGGGGAAGCAGCACTTCAAAGACCGAGCAGACATTAATTTTTATTACGCCACGGCACTTCTAATTACCCCTTCATAATCACAAACGGCATCATTTATATTGTGAATACGCGAGGAACTTTTCCGGGGCGTTCGGCGGTGGAGAGCGGGAGGGTGAAAAGAAATTTTAAGGGAGGCAAATGCGGATGGTTAACACGAGAGTCTTCCGGGGATGCCCCCCGTCGAGTTTCTTCTCCTCGCCGCCAGTAGCGCTCCAGTCGCCTTTGAGCGAGAGAGCGGGCAACATAAGAGAATCAGCTAAGAGCTACGGCGAAAACTTCGTTACTGCATTGTAATATACAGCACAAGTTTGTTGGAGATGGCAGGGTTGTTATAACCGCACTCTTGGACTTGAAAAATGCTCCTTGGAGGTACAGTCATTTTCTGATAACTCATTTTGCAGCTAATTTTATGATAAGGATCTTTAAAAGTGAACAAAAATAATGAATGCAACTCAATTCATGGAGCAGACGAAGATGAGTATTTTTATTCTACATTGATCTACACTTCAGTACAGCTATTAAAGTATTCTTCATAAAAACTCGCGACACTCAATTAAGTTTCATTCACCCATTCATCCAAGAACAAACATAATGCGTTACAAAATAATTTTCTTTTCGTGAATTGTCGGTATGATACTTTGATAGAACACGTTAGGATGTCAGATCCAAATACAGAGGAACGAGATGATTTCTTCCTATCTTTGAGTGTGACATCCTAATCTTGAGGCATCCGAAATGCGACGGCAAGTCAACATCCCTCATACCGTGTTAAAGTACGAACGAATTTTTGTCAGCAGATGTCAGCACATGTATGCTTGTCGTATATGCTGTCTGACATCTCGTAAGCGTACTCAGAACAGTCAGAGCACGATGGCGGTTGTGTTGCATGAATATACACGAGAAGAATAGCGCGCAAAGGTGCGTTCTTTTGTGGGTCAAAGGACTGTCAACAGAAGAAGCGCATCGCGATATGCAACCCACCCGTGCATGGTGACAATTGGATCCACAAGTTCAACAAGGGAAGGCAAAGCATCAGAGATGGGGAGCTTCCTCGTCGTCTTTGGAGGTGTCAACTGCAGTCACAGCACAGCGTTCGTAAAACATCATTTGGATGGTCATCGTTTTGAAACTGATGATGCAGTAATCCAAGAGGTTACTCGTTGACTGCGACAGCAACCAAAAAACTTCTTTGCCACCGGCTTTTAAGAACTTGTAAAGATATGTCTGAATATACAGGGTGAGTATGTCGAAAAGTCAAATAGATATCAGGAAGTTTCTTAATTATTACTACTTCGTATACAGTTTCGCGACGTATTGACTTACCAACGAGTTAGTTTGGGCTGTCATGCAATTCAAGGGTACTCACATGTACAATATATCCTTCTCAGAGTAAATATAACAATAAATGTAAAATATTTCTACCACTTAATATTTAAGTCCCCGCGCTATATCAACTTCCCTCGGAAATTAGTACACCAACTTGTTCCTCTCCACATTTCAGAACACATTCGAGTGCAGCAGCTGTATAAAAACTGCGACCTGCAATATCCGCTACCAGCAACTCCGACTTGAAAATGGCTTGCTACTTCGGAGACCACGAGCTACGCTGCAAATGAAAAGTTATTCGACAGAAGAGATTACGGTAAAACCGAGGAGCGACCACGCGACGGTGCGACATGACCACATGGAAACTCGACGCTGCAACAAGAAGATGGAAAGTTGGAGAAACTGTTGGCCTCAATTGCATCACCATGCATATACGAATGAGGGAGAAATGCTTCAAACTCTGGAAGACGAATGGTGTAAAGAAGATAACGATAAGACGAAGTGTAAGGAAAGAGAATATGGTAGCGACCACAGAAGAGTTATAAGAGCACAGAGAGAAGATACAACATTTATTTCATTTATTTATTTAATACCGTTTTGGCGAGGTTCAGTCCATGGGGCCTGCTCTTCCACCTAACCGTTGGGTAAGGGAATTGGGAAGGGGAGATGTTGAGTTGCCAGGGAACGTATGCTACCGAAACGATATTTGTCTGGGGTAGGTGAGGGAAGTCCCAGCTGAAAACCTCACTTAGTTCGGGCGTGCACGGTTTTAAAAATCCACTCTGTACCGCTAAGCGGGATCGTGGAAGTGAAGACGCAAACCACTAGGCCACCACTGTCGGGAAGGAAAGAAAAGGGAGAAGTATGAAACAGAAAATACAAATAAACAGAAACCAATATCTCCATATTTCAATCACGTCCGTAGATCTAATATTGAAATATCAATTTAAACGACCTAATTTTTTACAGACATTACTATTTTCAATTACTCATTCTTTGCAACATCTCGACCCCCACTGTGGGTCTTCATTAGACCTTCATCAGTAGCTGATTGATGAAGGCCCAATGCTGCAAAGAATATATAATTGAAAATAAATTGTGTCTGCGAAAAATAAGGTCGTTTTGATAATTCAGGAACCAATAAAGACAAAAATTGAAACCAGAATTACATTAAGTGACAACATTGAATAAGATCATGGCAATAGTCTCCAATAATGGGAAATACGTCTCACACCATACATTTAACTCGATAAATACACGAAGAAGAGAGGAAAGATACGGAACAAGAAATGAATCATACTTTGGAAGGCATGTCACAGCAAAATTGGGAGGAAAGACATAAAGAAGAATAGGACCGAGAATACAGTAAGAAGAAACGAAAAGATAGGAGGAAAACGCAAAAGTACAATAAAAAGAAGACTCCAATAAAGACGGGATGGAAATAAACCAGAACTAACAATATGCGAGACGAAGATAAAAAAAAAAAAAAAGCGCCAACCCAGAAGCCAAGAATGGTCCGGGTACATTAGAGACCAGAGACGCAAATTAAAATTAAAATTAAATCCATTATACGGTGCGTCATTCTCATTACAATTGCAAAAGAAGCTTATTAAAAATAATGAAAACGCCAGTTTGCATTTGGACCTCAATAGGACAACGATGAGTTAGACCATCCAATGCTGTAGGGGGTAAAATGACACTTGGGACGACTACGTGGAAAGGATGAGGCTGAAAGGATAGCAGGAGGGTCGCTGTAAAGATCTCTCGCAAGAGAGAGTGAAGGAACTCAAAATACCCATTGAATACTAGATGTCTCTCTCGAGACTTCCCGCCAGTTTAACATTTCAATGTGAAATACAAATTATGAGGGTTAAAGTAAACACTATATAAATTTTGAGGTTCCATTCAACATAATGTTTTCTAAAATATTCGCTGTTGAATGCAACCAGTCAATTACTCCACAAATATACGTTTCATTCTTTGTCAAGGGATAAAGAATATATTTTCGGGTTGAAAAGTTATATCGCGAAGTTGAGATAATAACGCGATAAGGGTCCACCTTGGGGTAAAACAGGTTTCAAATACTCGGAGGGCCAAACTTGTTTGAATATCTCCACGCTCCGATTCCTAATAGCCTTTCAAGTCCATTTCTTTGAAGGTAGTTTTAAATAGTTACGACAAATTTTAACATATTTTGTTTCTTGAATTTTTCGGTTAGTTGATGTGAATATTCGGTATAATTTGAAAACATGGTCCATAAATGTAGCAATATCCCCTTGTTTACTCCGGGTGTGTAAAGTAATATTCTCTTCCAAATAATCACACGCAGGTTTTAACAGCATTTTCCAGGACGAAATACCTTTTGTGCTACTCAGAGGGAAAGAACAACAACAACAAAAAAAAACTCCGAAAGAATTTTTATGTTTTACACTTTTTAAAATTAAATCAATTGTATTTCTTAATATTTCTAATGGCATTTATCTTAACTATATTGCACTTGTATGAATGTTAATATTTTGTTATCCCATTTGGGATAATATTTAGATTATTTTCAAAAATGTTAGAACCGTGTATTGTAAACTGCATTATCTACCACCCTGATGATATAGTTCAAAACGTCAGCAAAAGTAAAGGCCAGACAAATAAATACGTTTCGAATTATATCATCAGGGTGGTAGAAAATGCAGTTTACAAAACATCATTCTAACATTTTTGAAAATAATATAAATATTATCCCAAATAGGATAACAAAATATTAAAATTCATAAAAGTACAATAGAATTCAGAAAAATACAATTGAATTAACTAAAAAAAGTTTATAACTAAAAAATTCATTTTCATACATATACTTTAGGAGTGTTTTCTAAATTCCTACCGTCTGATTAACCCAAAAATTATTTCGTCCCGGAAAAAACCGTTAAAACCACAGTATTATTATTTACAAGAGAATATTACTTCACGCATTTAGAGCAAAAAAGGGTTATTGCTAAATTTGTATTAGCCGATAACCTTTCAAGTATGTATTATACTTGATTGCCGTCAAATCAATAACACGATCCTCACAACACGATGAAAATGTTTCATATAAAAGAATGTTAAGGTATTACTGCACTCTTAATTCACGAATCGATATGTAATTCTCTATCTCACCATTTCTTTGCGGCATTCTTTTGCTTTACCATCCTGTGCCGTTTTTTCTCCCGTTTTCCTTCAGATAGAGGCAGATTTTTTTACAGACTCGCTAGACTCTTGCCTAGAGGCGGCATCTATTGATATAATAAAACATGATTTTAGTGTTATTTAATTGTTACGATTTATCAACAATCCTATCCGAATAATAATAAGAATAATAATAATAATATTGTTTGATTATAATACGTACTTGTGAAAAGACATTATTTTATTTTATTAAATACAAATTTGTTGGTATTATGTTAATATTATAACATGTTCCGAACAATTTTTTTTATTACGAGGAGTGTGTTAAAATGTTAACTCCGCCTCTGCCTTGGTGCCCTTGATAGGAATATAAACGTGGTCATATGCTTTCTTGACAATAAAGTTTATTTATTTATTTACATTTGTCTCCCTTCTTGCGCTTCCGATACCTCCCTGTGGCGTCGCATCGCCTCCAGTGTCTGTGCTCCAACCTTCACCCTCCGTCCTTCCCCCGTTGGTGGCCACAGCGCAGCATCCGGTTGCGGGGGAGTGAAATGCAAATACAACAAAATTGAATTTCCGCGACCGGTTGGTTGAGAGGAAAAAAAGCAGGAAACAAAAATTGGAATACACATACATTACGTGGGAAATGGTAAAATAATGGCATTAGACGCGTTGAATTATTACACGAGAAGGATACCGGTCAAAAATAGGTACACCCTGCCCCGTTTTTTTATTTTATTTTATGAAACGCACGAAAATGTAAGACGAACCTTCACTTGTGTTGTTTATGCGGAAAGGAAGAGCGGGGGTAAGTTACATGATTGAAGAATATGAGAGGGATATGATTCCGGGATGATGACAACCCAAAATATGAGTTTCATTACCTAATATTTCTATTATTTGGAGAATGATTTTTTTAAATAAAATATAATGTCATTTTTCATTCCTAAAACTAATATATATATATAT
>NNCF01126367.1:848842-878921 GCA_002313205.1 Laupala kohalensis | reverse complement strand
TAAAATAGAAGGGAGTTGAGAAATAGTATCCATCATGGGCAACAGAAAATACAGAGTGTAAATCGATGAAGTAAATGAGTATTGATCGACTATAACGCCCCACCTTCACTAGATTAATGTTCTAGTAAATTGAGCCCATTTTATTTGAAGTGCTTAAAAGCCAAGAGGTACCTATAAGACGCTACACTTCAGAAAAATTGAGTTGACTGTTGAATCCCATGCAACAATACATTAAAACATTGTTATTTATAGAAAAAAGATTTCTGTGTACTGAGATATAACCCATTTCATTTCGAACCCAAGTAAATGTGGTAGTTTTGTAAAAGAAATGAAAGGAATCTTATGGTAAGAGTTATGAAAATCTGGTACAGTGCGGTCGCCGAATCTGTAAGCACGGCATGAACTACAGGAATTGGGGTGAGAGGAATAGCTTAGATACATTTCTAAAAACATCCACTTACTATCGGAATAAAAATTATAGATACTCTAGTTCTCATTCAAAGAGAATGTTTGCCCCAGAAATTGAACTTATTTCATCTTAAGTGTCGACCGATGTAGTGCACAAACCTTTTTTGCATGAAATGGCAATAATTGTGGTCAGGCTTCTGGCAGACGGTCCGTGCGTGTGGATCGAACGAACATTATATCTTACGCGTAGCGTAATATAATAAAACATTGTAGGCTAGTTAATATAGTTCTTTACTAGGAAGTTTTTAGAAATTGACGCAATGGATGTAGAAGATTTAAGAAAGTTAATAAGAACAAAATATAGTTATATGTCATTGGAGGAGCTAGAAAAAAAGGTCGAGGAAAAAGGAATAAAATCAAAAGATTACAATGAAAAGAAAAACATTAACAAGAAAAGTGAACATCTGAATTAGAAAGAACACACATTAGAAAAGATATATTAAAAAATCTTTTTTTGTTAAGGACTGAAAAAGTTTAGAAAGGATTAAATGATTAGAAGTCATAGAATAAACCCTTTGTATTGATACCATACAGAAGAGTCTGTTTCAGAACCAGAGAAATGGAAGTGAAAAACCAATGAAATATATTGAAAGTCACGTAGCTTTGCGAAAATTATGCAATATGGCTACCTAACACAAATTACCAACATCTACGAATTTAAGTAATATCAAAATACATATAAATAGTAGTCATTAAGTGACTATTTTCTGTAAAGAAATATAAGTTAATATCACAACAAACAAAGACGCAAGGTAATATTCGTTCCACATGCTCCATGCAGAAAGAACAGAATAGCGCCACAAGAGCAAGTGGACTTAAGTTTTGAAAAGTTCGAATGTCCTGCCAACATAACGCGAGGTACACTTCTCATTACTCTTTTGGAAGATGGAGAAGTAAAAGCGTTGGCTACATTGAGTACGAGCTCTGAATCAACATCAATTCAGTTAGACCGACAATAAATAAATAATGTATTGTCAAGAGAACTGTTTCAAACTGCCTAAGACCACGTTGAGGACAATAAAGTAATTTACTGCGACTAATATACAATAAACTAAGAAATACATTGCGCTTCCGTTCATGCTCTTTTTCTCTTAAATTGAATTTCTCGAGGCAAAGTAATATGACTGAGTATAGATTTGATGTTTAAACTTAGTTCACTTCGCAGTTTCGTGACAATATTGGTCTCTCATTTTTAAACATATAAGCTTCAGTGTGAGTGTGCGAGGGTTTTCATGACGTATGAGTCGCAGGTTGGCCACCACCATCGCCGCCTCCGTGTTGTCAGGTCCCTCAACACGCGAAGTCCTCGTTTGGTGCTCAACACCACTACAATCCTATTACTGTCGCAATTGCTACACCCCACCCCATCCTTATTTTCCTAAACCTAGAGCTGTTTCTAACTTTGACCAACTCCATTAACTATGTTCCTATTTGGAGGCCATAAGTCTCTTATGAATTGTGCATGAATCACGGTGACAGAGTGGTTTCAAAAAAAACTTCGAAATGAAACTTCTTAATTTTATTGTTTTGTTGTTTTCATAGACACAAATGAGATCTACAAGATGAATTGATCCTTGTATTGTTCAGCTAAACGGACAGGGAGTCTGTGAAGTAAGCCGAAAGAAAAAAATAATGTTTTTGCACATTCTCCATGATCGAATAACAGAACACACAAAATTAAGAAGTAGACCAACGAAACCAAAGTGTACTTTTGAGGCACAAAAGCAAAAGAAAGGAGACATGAATTGTTTATTAACCAAATCGTCGTAAATTGTTACTTTACAGTAATGTGATAACGTTCGGTCAGGTGAAAATGGCGACGAGCCGGGAATCGAACCCGGGACTTCTGCTTTGATCGCAGGGGTGTTAACCACTACACCACCCGTTCACCTTCCACAACTGTACACCATTTCCACCCAGACCTACTAAATGGAGTACAGTTGTGGAAGGCGAACGGGTGGTGTAGTGGTTAACACCCCTGCGATCACAACAGGAGTCCCGGGTTCGATTCCCGGTTCGTCGCCATTTTCACCCGAACCGAAAGTTATCACATATCTTCTCCACGGTTAGGGTACACGGAAGAAATATGTACTTTACAGTAATGTTTATAATAAATGCTCCGAATTGCGACCACCCACTGCAATGCTCGGCAGCTCCAACGGAGTGATCGGCGAACGCTTTCATATATGCCAGGTATTTTACGCACGCTTGCAGTCGCATAGGATAATCGACCGAGGAGTTCCTCAACAGATTATACAGACTTTTTAAACCTGTCGAACGATGAATATTTATTAATACTTGCACATTTTTATCCATATTTCAAACGTCGTCATTATATGGATTTTTCGCTCCTTCTCTTCATTCTCTTTGCTACACATGTCCTCGCCATGGAGAGCAGTTAAGTTTGCTTACACATCACCCTTCATTAAATCTTGTAGAGTACACACCTTAGTTGTGTACTCCTCAAAGTGAATATTCAACCGTTCGATGGATATCTACCCTGCATCTGTTGTTACTGCTAGTCCACGCTTCATCAACCCGATAATGTACTCCCTCCTTTCCTCATCCTACAAACGGTAATTCCATTGTGTGTGTTCCGCATTCTCATCCTCTTGAACACAAAAACATAGTTTCGTCTCTGCCTTCCCCATTCTTCTCAAATATCCCAAGAAATTGCCATGTCCAGTGATTATCTCTAAAACTGCTTTTGTTAGTTTGCACCATCACCTACTGCGTACTTCATATGCCACTTACGGTATTATTCTATTCAAAATTAGTTCACTACACAGTCTAGGATACAATTTATTCAAAAATTAAAATGCAAATAAATTCACAATCCAAAATACACCCTGACATTGGTTTTCCATGACATTGCCATTATACAGAAAAAGGTAAATAGTTTGATGGCACCCCCCCCCCTAGATTTATTGAGCCTCAATTTCTTCCTATGAGTATATCTAATTAGATATACTCATAGGAAGAAATTGAGGCTCAATAAATCTGGGGGGGGGGGTGTGCCATCAAACTGGTTCATGTCCTCTTGACGTTTGTACCTTCACGCATCACTTCACCCCGCACATTCCTATATAATAATTGTTTTAATGAGTTTTACCACCCTAAAAATTTATCCCTTGATTTCACAAAAACCTAGAATAAATGGACTTCATACTATATACACAACCACAATCATTCTTCAAATTCGTGTAATAGTTACGACGGAGACTTTTAAATATCAATTACCAGCTATACTTGAAGTCATGTTTCTTTGCTTCGAGGAAACGTAACTTAAGATAAAAAAAGCATGAACGGAAACTTATTGCGTTTTTACTTTATTGTATATTAGTCGCAGCACATTACTTTATTGTTCTCAACGTGGTTATAAGCAGTTTTTAACAGCTATTATAAAATTATTTATTTATTGTCTTGATGTTGGTACAGAGCTTGCACTGAATGTAGCCGACGCTTTTACTCGTAAGAGTAATGATATTTGTACTTCGCGTTACGTTGGCAGGATATTTGAATTTCAGAAAACTTAAATCTATCGCCAACCTCGGGCACCAAGTTAATTAACAGGCTCTTGTTGTTCCATTCTGCTCTTTCTGCTTCGAGCGAAGTGTGGAATGAGTATTACCTTGTGTCTTAGTTCGTTGTGTTATCAAATTGTATTTCGTTACAGCAAATAATCCTTTTTGTGACAACTTTTAATATTTATTCGGATACTGACTACTTTTTCGTTCTTTTTATTATTATCACTCGAGACCACTACTCTTGCA
This sequence comes from Laupala kohalensis, assembly GCA_002313205.1. Classification (NCBI taxonomy): domain Eukaryota; kingdom Metazoa; phylum Arthropoda; class Insecta; order Orthoptera; family Trigonidiidae; genus Laupala; species Laupala kohalensis. The sequence continues at coordinate 874,680 of NNCF01126367.1, read as the reverse complement.
CCACAATTTGCTATTTCAGTTCTCCCGTCGACCTCGTGTTGTCTCATCTGTCTGCAGCACCCCTCTCCCGTTAATCCTCAAACACATTCCCATATACTCTCCCTACAACCTCCTAATTCTNGACAGCCCCAATGGTCTGGTCAGTTTCTCGGAGGGCGCCGACCATCTCATGGACGTAAATTACGGAACAAAGTCACGCCATAAGCAATCGATGGTGTCTAGTACGAATCAGGGGAATTATTTTAATATAATGCAGCAGCTTATAATTCATGGAACTCTCAACTCCGGTTTTTCTCCGGGTACTGGCGGATTTTCCTTGGGAGGAAATGTCATTAATACCTTTCTTTTATTAATCTCGAATTTTTACTGCATAAATGTCTACAATTTATTTTGGAATAATAAATTGATAACAGTACGTATTTGATTAATTATTTTTTACGTAAGTATTAAATCCGCCACTGCCCTTGGGCCCTTGATCGGAATGGGATGATCCCTTGCTGTTTCCAGAGAGTAACTTAGTTTATTCCCCCCCCCCCAGACGTGGTGATACGCAGTTAGCAACTGCTTTTTTGACAAAGTTTATAACTATATGGAATAGAAACAGCAGAATTCTTAAAAAGTTTTATAAATTTTGATACGCTAAATTTACGGAATACGGAGTGTTTAATAAATAGCAAAAAGAAGACTTAACTCTTCGATCAACATGTAATAAGATAGGAACTAAGGAAGATATATTTTATGAATAAATACGTAAGGTAAATGAATATTATGGCTCAAGAAGAAATTATAAAAAATGACACATATTGTAGACATGGATACCTTATTTGTGATAAATAAATGAAACAAATACTGCGGGTCGTAAGTACTTTTATGATCGAGTCAGACGGTAGACAATTATTAATTTTAATGAATGCCATTTGTACAGTTTAAATTAATGTATTCATTCCAAAGTAAACTTACAAATTATTTATTATTAACTACTGTGATATAATAATTGTATTACTTAAACTAAAACAAAGTATATAGACAATAGTCTTTAGTACGATTACTGTAGGTCACAGTTAAGTACTGCTAATGGTTGCTCGATAATAACGTCTATAAGATTTCCGTTTCATCTAATTTTACAACTATTTTCATACAAAAACTTCTCTAATTGTTCAGAATGACTTTTCAAATCGTTCGGGAAACCTAGTAAATGTTCTTCCGAATATAAAATTTGTGAGAAGAGAGATATTTATACATCTATCGCATAAATACTGCAAGACATAGCGGCTTATTCTGACACTCAATATAAATTCACGCAAAACATTATATAATGAATTGCGTCTCAAATAATAATAATGTATTGGTATATTTCACAATGAGAAAAGTAACATGCTAATGTTTAGAAATCATTTATGAGTCATCCCTGAATCAAATGAAATCGTTGCCATTTTATGTCAATGAGTATGAATGGTATCACATTTTCAGGATATTTCGTTGGTCATATTTGTTGTATTTCATATATACATTGCGATGTGAGTTTAATAAAATTATGGTTTAAAATGTGGTAATCTTTCCCATGCACATCCAAATTCCATTAAATTACAATCCTTCCCAATAACTAATTTGCAGACGTTAACTGTGATCACAAATCTCGTGAAAAACATATTGGTTAGATCAACGTTCTTACACCTCTACTGCTATACAAATGTGTAACGCAAAAGTGTGTGTCTGTTTGCTACCTGATCACAACTAATTAAACACATCGTGATGAAATTTGGAAAGGAGATAATTTAGATGTCCAGGATGAACATAGGCTAACTTGTATTTTTAAAATTGTGATAAGAAAGATAAAAACAGTTTTTGACAATAAATGTCGATAAAACCGGTTAAAAAGAGTTATATTCGCTTACCCTGCCTAAATGGTTAGAGATAGATGACAATATTGTTTGTCTCAAAGATTTCTACAAACAAATCCGTAACAGCATATGTCTATCTACAAAAATTAACCCAAATTATCGATGAAACGTTATTAAAATAATAAGTGTTAAAATACTTATATTTAAGAGAGTAATTTAAGAAGGAAAAAATAAATCATAAAATTTAATGAATTGTTTGTTTTGTGGATTTAACAAAGGTAAAATTATAAATTTGAAAAATTAGGATGCTGCATATGTTTTTAAAAGCCAATGAGTAAAATATTCTGATCTTACAATATAGATAGATTTTATTTTTTCCTTAGTAAAATAAGGTTAGAGTAAACAAGAAACCCAGGCAACGCCGGTCAATAAGCTAGTTTAATATAATTTTAGGTCGGTCTACCTCAACGACCAGGCGATTTATAATTCATTAATAAATTGTACTAATAANACCAGGCGATTTATAATTCATTAATAAATTGTACTAATAATAATAATAATTTTCAAATACAAAAGGAGATAATTTAAAAAAAGAGGGTTCTGAATTGTTCACAAACAAGAGAGTTAATGATAGGAGACATAATTCTTCAAGGTATATGAAACTTGAAAAAGACATTCGCACATATACAGGAATACACTTAAATGAAGCAAATCAAAGTGAAAACTAATGGGCAAAATATTACCAGTTGCCTCATTACATCGTAAAATAAAATAAAAATACATCGTTTTTTATCATCCATTAGTATACATTGGAAAGCAATTTTAAAAGTTAAACACACATGTGAGTTGAAAAAATTTCTGCTGTCGCATCAAAAATTAGCCAAGCAAATTGTAAATAATATGCAATCTATATGGATTAATCATTAGCATTTCCATTCAGAGTATCATTAAAGCATTTGATGAAACTGCAGAAATATTTCGACGGAATTATATGAGTCGCATTATACGAAAATTCTAAAATAATATTTCAAAATATTCATCTGATAGAAAATTTAATGCAAATGATGAATTAAAAAGCACAATAATAAAAGAGAAATTAAACGTGAGAAATGAATACACTACATTAACATGTATCCAAATTATATGAATTTGTTTATGAGATTGGAAACTTCAAAAATATAAATAATTAAACAAGTAATTAATATACGTATCTTCATTAAACTCTTTCTAGTATTCCTCTTTTATTATTACCAAAGTAATTAAACTAGAAAACATAAATAATTAAACAAATAATTAATATACGTAGATTCATTAAACTCTTTCTNTAGAAAACATAAATAATTAAACAAGTAATTAATATACGTAGATTCATTAAACTTTTTCTAGTATTCTTCTTTTAATATTACAACATCAATTAAACTGATATCATAAACTATGTTGGTTGTCGTATTTCGGAGTGGTTTATCAATAAATCATTCAGAACGAAGAAAGCATGTGAAAGAAAACGTACGAAACGTCCTTAAAATACATGAATAAGCTAAGCCACATCAATTTTCTGTAATAAAATTTTAAAACCACAATATTTTAGTGATTCGCAAAAAATATACATATTATTGCTCAAAATACATAATATAAAACGAGAGAATTTAGTTCTTCGGAAAATAAATCATTCATCTACAAAAAATTTTGATAATTGTCTGTTTAAATGATATACGATCGTCACATAATACAACCAAAAACTAACTTCATTGCGAAACTCCAAAAAATCTGAAAAACAATTAAATGCTCCAGATTCATTTTTAATATTAAAAAAAAATTAATGACTTCAAAACATTATCACAAAAACTATTAACAAGTTATTCAAAAACATTTGCCAAATTATCTCCAACTGAAGTGAAGAAGTTTTGAGTCCGCAATACTTTCTAATTACTTCACTCAAATTGCGAATCTCAGGTGTGCTGCTCTGAATGAGAAATAAGAGTGCATTTCTCTGATGAAGCTAGGATCGTCGGGAGCAACGAGTTAATCGGGTTTCATTAAAGTGAGCCCTTGTAATTCAGAAAGGGGCCACCAGGAGCGTTCCATCTGCTACCTGAAGTCACGTAAGACTAGAGTCGACAGCAGGAGACTACTTCTCCAAGAAGACGTTGTCTGTGGAGGCAGGTGTTGAACGTAAGAACTACGCAGATAGTAATAGCATTGCATTTACATACCATGGCCATATCATTCGGGAATCGTTCTATATAATTGCCTCCCCCAAAACTATAACAGATAGTATTATTAAATTGCTTCACGTCAAATCCGCGGTTTAAATCTACCTACTTCACCAGTGCTTCTACAATGTAAAATAATTTATTGATTTTAATAAATGTTTAATTCGTCTTGTACTTTATCACGCCATTGCGGTAGTACTTGCAAAACAACTCGTAATATCAAAATTATTTTCTTGTATATTTGTGTTGTCTTATTGTTCGTATAAGTTTAGTTTTATATGTACTCAACCTTGGCACACGATTGTGTACATTCATTCCGTAGCCCCATCCTGACTTGGGTTTTTCTCCGATTTTCCTACGGGTAGAGGCGGATTTTTTTTTTTTTTATACAGGCGCTCCAGGCTCTTGTGTAGGGGCGGCATCTATTGAAATAATAAATATCGAATTTAGTATTATTTTAATACATACTCTATATAAACAATATTTTGCGAAAAAACATAGTTTGAAAATAATGCTCACTTCCGAAATAAGATTTTTGGTTTTAACAAATACAAATTTATTGGTATCCTATTCACATTAAAAACATGTACCGAACTATTTTCACTCTTATCTTAGGAGTGTTCTGAAATGTTAAATCCACCTCTGCCTCACGGTCCTTGATCGGAATTGATGGGGTGGTCCCTTGCTAGCTTCCGGAGAGTAAATTAGTTTACAATCCTCCACGTAGTCATACGAAGTCCTTTTTTTTACAATAAATTTATTATTTACATACTCCCAAAACAAGACCCCAAGAGATAGCATTCGCAATACAGTGTCCTGTTTGCTCTTAATCATTTCAGAGTTACACACAATGCAACTTAGCGGCATAGTGGACCGTCTCCTTCACGGGGAGGTGTGTGTATCATCTATACCAAGCTCTTTCTCATTCTAATCCCATTGTAATGATATCAGCAAAATTTACGTGATGTTCTCTTCCAGTATATTGTATTTCCATTCTTTATCAGTTGTCGTTACCCCTTACATTCAAAATACCGTTCTGTCCATATTTTTTCATATACTGTGCTCGTTCCATCCCAAAGATCACAAAATCCCACAAAACACGTATTGATGTTTCTTCAATCTCCCCACTATCCAACAAGCTACAGTATCCTTTCCGATCAACTATTTAGTTTCTGTGAATGCCCCATGTAGCGTTCTCGTCGTATGGCAACGTATGGAATTTAAACAACACTTTTGAAAGCGGTGCCACTCGAAAGACAGAAAAGTGTCAAATGTTCAGCAGCATCATCGGTTCACCTTTCCTTATAGTTTTTCCAAAATCTAGACTTTGTGCCTTACAGTGACCCGCTAGATCGCATGGTAAAACCTCTACGATTTTCCGTCTTCAAATACGCTACAGTGATAAGATTTCAATTGAAATATAAATGCAAAGGTAATAGTAACTAGATGGTAATAGTAATATCGATGGAGAGTTACGACACTTTGGAAGATACAACCAAATTTAACGAATTATAACCATCCGAAAGGAACATCGTGAACGACGAATCTATTACAACTGATAATCTGAGTAGGTCTAAGAATTACTCAACTCCAAAAATAATTAATAAAGTAAAGTTACAAAAGAAACTGCAAAAATATGGGGAAGGGAAAAAATTTCAACTTACATTTCATTTGTATGTAATTTATGAATGGTTAGGTGGCAAAATAAAACGATGTCAGGCATTTTGGCAATAATATCACTTAGAGCTGAGTATTCCTTCCGACCTCCAAAAACCTCTGAAAATATCCAATAAATTATTTATGTACTATGATTATTGTATTAGAAGAGGGATAAAAATAGTTACTAGTAATAGAGATTATATGTGACAATTCCATGAATCATTTTTTCCAGCTTTATTTGCAGAAGATTTCCACTTCTCCGTTTCCCAAGAATATACAAAGGTAAGATTTTTAAGAGGGTAAGAGGGTACAGATTTTTCGTAAATTATTTTAAAGAAGTTATTATTGATCCAAATAAAAGAATATTTTAGCATAACATAAAAATGTACGTCTTCGCCTCGGCCAACTATGAACAAGGAATTCGAGCGCTAGTTATGCCCAATTCTTCGTGCGTTTTCTCTCTCGACAGATCGTGAAACAGTTAGGGAGGAACATCATCCACATATAATATAGATTGCTGTATCCTAGTATAAGACCGGACATGTCGCTGGAAGGAACGATCACCATAAACTCAGACTCACGTATTTCGGCCACGTGATGCGATCAAGTTCTTTAGAGAAAGACCTAATGCTGGGAACGGTCAGCGGCAAGAGACGACCAGGTCGTCAGAGGATGCGTTGGATCGATACCATCAAAGTTGACGTGGGAATGAACTTAAAACAATTGACAGATGCGGTGCAAGATCGGAGAGCATGGAGAGAAATAGCCCATAGAATCTCCAAGAGTCGGATACGACTGAATGGTTAACATCATCATTCTAGTATTACAAGTGCGGTAAGCTTCTGAGGGTTCATTTTTTCATTACCTCAGTTATATGAAGACATTGAAGTGAAGAGCTACAAAATTTCTTGCTCCTCCAGGAATCAAACCCGGGGTCTCTCTGTGGTAAGCACAAACCTCGAGCTACCAAAATAGCATAAGTAATTATAAATGTACAATTTTATTTTTTCTTCAGAAACTGAAAATTAACTCTTGGTACAGAAGTCTTCCCCCAGATGTAATGTAGATCCCGATGCCGGGAACCCCTGACATGATACTTGGACACGGACTCCCACACGCCAAATGTGTTTTCGTCGCGGCGAAGAGGAAAATGGCAGAGAGCGAGTAAACCATGGAAGCAGAGTCGCCTGTCTCGATGGATCGATAAGCTGGTGCGAAGGTTTCTTTATCGACGCTGCTCCTTCGACACCGGAAGGGTGTTGAAGGCTGGTTCGCTCCTTAAGCTCAAACGAGCTTCACGCGAGGAAGTAGGGGAAGCGAAGAAGGCGATATTGGAGAAATACTTCGCCAGCGAGAATAAACCCGGACCGAGAAGATGATGTAAACGATGTTCACATAATTACTAATATGCCTCGAGCAGTATTTCATTCCGGAGGTATTAAAGAAGTTATTTCAAGTACATCATTCTGTGATAAACTGAATTTCCCAAAGACACTTACAAACTTATTTTCATACAATGTTCATCACGAATAAATCATGAAAAATATTTGGACACTTTAATCACGAATTATCGCTTCTCGATCTTTTAGTTTTCTATCTACAACGACAAAAAATACTCAAACGGAAAAACGAAAAGCAGACAATTTTGTTTAAGGCAGGACTAGCGCAGGTAGAATTAAATCACTCAAAGATCGGAAATTGGCAGAGAAAACAGGGTAAAGTGTACTTATAGTGATTCCAACTTCAAAAACAAACCTCACGGGCCATATAATTCATGGAGTAATCTTATGGAGGAAATAATTATTTCTGTGGGGTTTTAGGGCTCGTCAACGTAAAGGTCATTAGACCCCTGAGAAAACAATTGTTTTCAAAAAAGGATCAACTTTGAAACCACAAAGGTGGTGGAAATTTACTTTGGTGTGTAGAAAATTTTCCGCACTAATTCTACATTACTTTCATCCACAGGTCACCGGACATTTGAGAAAGATAATTCACTTTTCTCGAGGTGAGAAGCATAAATCACGAAACCGTTTGCGCTCGACCGCCATGTTTGTACATGCTCTTATGAATTTGAAGCGAGTTCCTGAACATTGTTAATACTATACTATTTAGTAATAGATACAAATTAAACCACGTTTGTTTCTTCATTATAATTCAATTTGTTGTGTGTTAAAACTAAAGAAGACAATTATACATCTCTTTGATTTGACTAACTTGGAGTGTTGAACCCACCTTAAAGGCAGTTCTAACATTGAGCAATACTGTTTTCACGTGTTTAATATTGCAATTTCGTATTTATAACTTTCGCGAAAGATAGAAAGGAAAAAAACAAACAAACGATTCTTTGGATTCAATCAGTGTTAAGATATACCTTCTGTTTAGTCCTTTTTTGTATGCTACGTGCGATTAGCTCAGTTAAAACATAAAACTAATTCCGCAATGTTTTATGGAATACGCACAATTAAAAGTGTTTCATTGAAATATTTATTTACAGAAAACAAAAGAATATACTAAGGAATTTTACTGAACAATACAATAAGAAGAGAATACGAACTTGACATATAAACTAATTTTAAGTACTGAATTAAAAAACAACAAATGAAAATGTTGAAATATCAAATAGATCAATACAAAGAAAACTGAGTGACAAAAGCGAGCCGTAAAAGAATACGCCTAACCTCTAACAAAGCGACAAGGTCTTACTACTGCCCTGCCAACTAACGTATACCAACATTATGATCACACACAAAAGGCAACTCTTAATGAGACCGCCTATCACATTCAAAGGACTAATGAGATCCTGTGTCTCTTTTGAGTCAAAGTAAAGATTCCGTGAAAACATAATTCGCCGGACATTTGGGAGACATGGGGCTGAGAACTGAGACATACAGAAGGAACAAAGAACTCGTTGCGGAAGTCACACAAACGTAATCCAAGGTAATGGAAACTAAGGAACGACAGGGAAAAGAAAATGGTTGACTACAGGAAGGAACAAAATTAAAAGACATAAAGAAGGGTGGTTGGCTGGCTGCTGTCACAGACAGAAGCAATGTTAAGGTGGAACTGGATTTCTGAGGTTAAAGATGACTCTAAAGCACAGAGGGTGTATACTACCAATGAATTCACCTTTTACGCAAGTAACAAACAGTGATAATGGAAATTTGAGAACACACCGCGATCGAAATCCGGTCACATCGATTACAATATCACAACTTATGGCACCCCACCAAAGATATGGGTCGTATGTCGTACACCCTCACCCCTATTAAGCATCTTCACATGCAGAGAGGTCTACAGTACTCGCGGCGAAATAATAGTAATGAGGGAGGAGTCTACAGATCACGTCAAAGTCAACGAGCCAATGCCAGCATTGCGAGATAGCCGATTCTTCCTCTCGCGGTAGGCACATGGAAATTTTACTCGATTCGGCAGAATCTTAATGTCAGTTAATTTACGTTCGGATGCTGCTACCTACATCAGTCAATTCGTAGTACCGGCAGTAAATGTAATGCAAACTGTCATACGCAAGGAGGCTGCTTGAAGGTATCTTTTACATCTGTTGAGCGAGGTATATACTCAAGATACTTACTCTGGGAAGGAATGTCATACCAACTTTCTTACTTCATTCCCTAAATTATAATTGTAATTCTTTCATGACGTGGGTATTTCCCTGACAACTGAATGACACAAAGGAGGAGGAGAAGGAAGGTAAAAAAACATACGTTTACTCAAAGTCATGTTTTTTTTGTTTTTTTTTTCTTCCAGAAATTTAATTTAAGAAAAAATCACGGACGGAAATTTACTGTATTTCCTTAATAATAATAATAATAATAATAATAATAATAATAATAATAATAATAATAATAACAATAATAATAATATTTATTTACTGCAATTGGGCAGATCTTACCCGGTGGCAGTATATAAGAAAATATAATACAAAAATACATATCACAGTGCACTGAAATAAAAAAATTGGTAAATAAATTATTAAACTATATGATTCAACTAATATTAAAGAATTAAATATATATAAAAAACATTTTACCCTGAAACATCTAAATAACTGATAAAAAACTTATTGCACATTTTATTTCACTGATTTATTTGTTTATTGTATATTAGTCGCAATCAATTACTTTGCTGTCCTCAGAGTCGTCTTAGGCAGTTTGTAACAACCCTCCCGACAATAAATTATTCATTTATTTGTCAGTCTAATTGGTTTGATGTTTGTAAAGCGCTTGTGCACCGTGTAGTCAATTCTTTAACTTCACCACCGTCCATTAGCGTAATATTTGTACCTCACATTATGTTGGCACCACATTCAAATTTCTGAAAACTTAAATGTATCGCCAACCTCAGACACCAATTCAATCACTTGCTCTTGTGGCTCAATCGAGCGAAGTGTGGAACGATTATTACATTTTGTCTTAGGTTGATGTGTTATCAAATAGTATTTCTTTACGGCAAATAGTCAGTTTTGTGACTGCTATAAATATTTATTTGGATATAAGTTGAATTCGTAGAAGATGGCAATTTGTGTAAGGTAGCCATATGGCATAATTTTCGGCAAAGGTACATGACTTGGAGTATAAGATTGAGACAAGGTTGTTCTTCTACTTTATTAAGTAGGGGCGGGGGCTACGAAAAATTCCAATTTTTATGCTGACGTGATTCTTGAATGACCCGTTATGTAAAAGAAATCTCCAATACTTTTCATAACTCATGAATCAACATTTTCCGCGCACGACGGGAGAGGAAATGTATCGACAATTGAACGGGAAGACACGTTGCCCTGAAGATATGTCGCTGACCCCATCGTTCGAAGGAGGGGTTGGTGATTTGCGGTTTGGGAAGTGCTGACCAGAAGAAGGGGTCACATCTGCTGCGTCGACACAGACGGTTACCCTCCGCCCAACTTCCGGACGACACACGGTGGGATATCTGTGCGATTCCAATAGATGATGTGCCTCGTCGTTGTCCAAAAGATGCTCGGGTGATAGCGTTCTTGTTCATCACCAAGTCATCCCGGGTTCAATACACGGTGGGGCCAGAAAAAATTGTAGCTTTTCACATTAATATCAAAGTTCATATAGCTGCGACTACTGAAAAGCAAACCTTCCTTCCTCTATCCACCTCCTGCTAGTATCAATAACTCTATTACTAACTACTCCTACTAACCCCTCCACGTGGGCGAAGTTGTTGGTTAACCCAGCTAACCGGTCCAACCAACTCCTACCTCATATCGCTCCATGTAGATAAGCTTCAATAACACGCTACATTTCCTATTTACAAATGCTAAATGTCAAAAAAATCGGAAGTTTTTGTACTTTCTCCTTTAAAACAGTTGTACAGAAATCAAGATACGAATTAAGGGGTGGTAGCCAAAGAATTTCGCCCCTTCTGACGTTTTCTTCCCCACTTGTACATCGGTTTCTTTCCGGAAACGAACAGTTTCAGAAACGAACACCTCACGAAGGTATTATATCCGCGTTCATAGAAGTCAAGTTGCCAATGAGTCACACAACTGGAAAATATTTACCGAAATATTTTTTCTTAATAAATAATTATTTCTACTGATTATTACTATTGGATGAGGTCAAGTACTTTCGGATTTTAAAAACTTTATAATAAATTTAGATTGTTATTTGACTCTTTCTTTGACAAAGTTCGCATTGTCTTCAGTCACGTGATAAGGCTGCCATTTTTGTTAGAACTGTATTTTCCACAGTTTTTGGTGAATTATTCTGTAAATTGCCTAGTAAGGTATGAAAATCTTAACGTCATTGCGTTCCTATTTACATTTGCTATGATTTATTCCTATTTTAATAGGTTTTTATCGCTATGTTAAACCGGCACGTTTCCCAGAGTATTAAAAAAAACATAAACGCGTGAAAGTTTCTCCATATAAGCCATTAGTAAATTAAAGTCAAATAATTCAAAATTTCGCGCCCTAAGGATATAAAAATTCATCGTGACTGAATGAGGAATGGTTCAAACTATCGTGTAAAAATCTTTTAGGTGTATTTAAACCCAGTCGAGAGACGCATGTAATACCTTAAAAAGTATCGAAAAATAGACACTTAAACTTCTACAAGAGTTTTAGAATATCGAAAGAAAACTTATTTCTACATATAAGCCTCCCAATAATTGCCATCGGAAGAGACGCGCTCAGGTAACAGGGGCAAGGAAAGTTGTTTCCTCATTCATATCGACAGAGGTTTCGTACCATACATGCTTGTAGCATATATGGTAAAACATACGTCTAAAATTTTCTCAAAGTTTTGTTCTAAACCAATAGAACGCAACTAGTTCATTTATATAACAAAATAAAAACAAAAATTAATATAAACATACGACTCTTATTGCTGATAACCCTTATTATCTTCTAGATTTCAACAACAAAAATTATATAGTATCAAAAAATACCGTATAAATTACTTAAACTAATCATTTGCACTAGTCGCGGCTAGGTCATTAAATAATATTCCTCCGTACGAAACCCTCGCGGTAGAAATAATCACACGCCTAGCTTTAAATATTCGTTCACAAATGTAACAATAAACTTGTAGCATTTATAGTTACACTAGCCGAATACCCGGCTTTGCACGGGTTAGGGAGAAACAATAATATAAATATACTACATAAATAAAAACAACAAATTAAAAAGCACAATAATACACTACTTCATACAAATTTAAGAATCTTCTTTATTTAACACCTGTTTATAAACTACATTTTTTGTTTCATATCCAGGAGAAAGAATATATAAATTTTTAGGCGAACCTACTCTGGAGCAAGCAACATAAAGTTGCCCGTGTCTAAAACATGGCGATCTTAGATCAACACCACAAAACTTTAAAGACTGTCCCTGTGATTTATTAATGGTAATTGAAAAAGCTAGCCGGACTGGAAACTGTAATCTTTTAAAGTTGAAGGGAAGATCAGTTGGGATTAGAGGTATCCGTGGAATAAAAATTATTTCACCTTTTCCTTTTCCAGTTAAAATGACTGCCTGGATTATATTTTTCATTAATTTTGTCACACACAATCGTGTCCCATTGCAGAGTTTTGGTGGATCTAAATTTCGCAATAAAATGATTGGAGATCCTACTTTAAGTATAAGGCGATGTTGTGGCAATCCAGCTGGATCAAGTGAATTTAGGAATTCCGTTGGATAATTGACGGCTTCGTCAGCATCCACTACGGTATCAACCGATTTATATTCAATCACGTCTCCTGGCAGCATGGCTAGTATCTCCTTGTTAATTACATTAACATCATCGTTCTTAGGAGCAAGAATGGCTCTTTCTCGCAACCATTCTAAATTTTTATAATTTTGATTAACGTTAGGATAGACTGCTTGTATCATATCGCGGACAGTTTTCACCGATACACATAAATCTGATGACAATTTTATCATACCAGATGCTTCAATAACTAATCTATCTTCTCCAATCTCCAAAAGTTTATTTGCAAAATTTTGAGCATTCCCATCTCTTAAGAGGATTCGCATGTTTTGTTTAAGGCTAATTTCTTGGACATGATTCCATAGAACAGAATGTTTTAAACAGGCATAAATTTCATCGGCTGGAGTCGATTTTGGAATGACAGGCAGAGTTTGACGGAAGTCTCCACACAGGAGTACCAGAGCTCCTCCCATTAAACTGCAGTTTCCTCTAAGATCTTTAAGTGTTGCGTTGAGGGCCTCAAGAGATTTTTTATGAGCCATCGTACACTCATCCCATACTATCAATTTACATTCTATAAGAACTTGTGCCTGGCCGCTTGTTTTATTTATATGACATGTGGGATTTTCTTGTCGGGAAATATTAAGTGGCAACTTAAGGGCAGAGTGGGCTGTTCTTCCTCCTTCCATTAATGTCGCTGCAATACCTGAAGATGCAACGGCTAGAGCAATTTCTCCATGAACCCTGATTTCAGCGAGAACTAAATTAATTAAAAATGTTTTTCCCGTGCCACCAGCAGCATCAAGAAAAATGATTCCTCCTTCTTGTTTATCTACTTGATCCATTATTGTTTCGTACGCGAATTTCTGATCTTCATTAAGAAGTGGCTTTTTATCCGCGATGTATGCTTCTAAGTCTAAGACATTGTAGCTAGTTTCACGTATATAATCTGGATAAAATACACCCTCTTGATGTTGTACAGGTGCAAAAAGACCGAGTTCCACTAAAGTCTTGTTAACCATGGTGATACACTTTTCCTCCAAAATAATCAAAGTTTTATTAAAAATGTCGGAGTTAAACGTAATATCCAATGTAGGATTTTCACTTCGAACTTTAGCCAGTATATCCTCACTCATTGATTCTTTATATTTTTCCCATAATGTTTTTGGGTTAGATGGATTACAGGAGGTTATTATGATGGCAAACAAAATTCGGATTTGTCCTGGAAGAGAAATCAAACTGGCCTCTCGCAATGAGTCATCCCAGTGTTGATCTCCTTCTAGCAACCCTAAATTCTGGCAAGCTTCTCTGAATGTCTCACATATTTCTCCGTTTACCGTTCTTAATTCTGCAAATGAGCGAGGTCCTCTAATGGTATGTAGAAGCATTCTTAAAAAATAACATTCGGCGTTGTTAGGATGGACTGTGTAGACTCGGCCCAATGCGTCACATGAATAAATATTATGCTCAGGATCAAAGTTGCCCATTTTTCTTCTACAAAAGACTTTCCTTGATGTATTCCACGTATAATATCTCGGCAATTCTGAATACAATAGTGTTCTTGCAAAAGTATCCTGCTGGCATAGTTGGAAAAATGCTGTTAAAGTTGTGTTTGGCGGCTGATCAATCACTCTTGCGGCACTATCAGTTGAGAAGTATACTCGTTGACCGTTTTCTAAATGAATGCTAAGGTGAACCACAGTAGGATACCGTTCATGAATTGAAAATCCGAAGATTCGCCAAACAGCTTCGTTGCTACTGACGTATCTTCCCAACTGATAACGCTTTACTTCATTGTTGGTGTCTTCATTGCCTACACCAAAAACTGCCATATCAGAACCTTTATTAACATATTTGCAGATATACTTAATAGATTTGACACTATTGCAGTATTCTACGTTAATATGTGCGTTAAACATTTTTGATAATAATGGAGAATATGGTACAATCCAACTGTTATCCACGTCTATTTCCACGTTGCTTCGCGTCTTCAGTATTGCCGTAAAACCTCCATTTTCTGGAGCTCGCCGTCTATATAAAGGATAGCCGTCGTTTCCTGTTTGTGTATCTTTAATTAATTTTCGAGGATAGTTTTTGGTGCATTTCCCATCTTTCATACATGGCGAGTTCCGATTTATATTTCCACATGGTCCATGGATCATATTTTTAGTTACCACAGCGTATAAATCAGGATCTTCTTCTTGGTTAGGAAGTTCAGCAGATATAATAGCGTCGATTTCTGTTGGTTGAATCTTCCTTTTCAACCAAAATAAATTATGTGAATGTGGTAAACCTCGTTTCTGCCATTCAATGGTGTACATCCAGCATCTCACCTCTCCAAAGATGTGACCTTTTGTTATAATATTAATGAATTTTTGTTGCTTTTGTTTAAAAACTCTCGCAATTAAATCGTGGCGATCACTGGATGACTGACCGTTGATTAGCATTTCTTTAATCTCTGACCAAATCGGGTTGCAGGTAAACGTAATAAACAAATCTGGTCTCCCGTATGTCCTTACATAGGTCATTGCATCTTGTGTGTACTCATGCATGTGTCTAGGACTGCCCGTAAACGTCGCTGGCAAAATAACCAAAGTGCCCAGATTCTCAATATTTCCGTCATTTGCTACCGCATCTCTTAGGTGAATATATTGGTCCACTCTTAATTTTTTTTGATTCGAACGAATAAACTGAAGACGTTCACTTTCAATCTTTACATACATATCCACGATAAATTGATGGAATAATTGTCTGCAATTTATCACGTGGTTGTGTTTAGTACCTCGTATCATTAGACGGTAAGCATAATAATCCATAGCAGATACCTTTGCACTTGTTGGAATACCTGTTGTTGGATTAACTTGCCTCAGATTGAAATGATACCCATCTTCACCATAAGGAAATAAAATAGGATATTGTAGAGCATCATACGACCTGTGCGTTTCGCAAATTCGCTGCAATGATCCACTACGTAATTGAAGCACGATATCTCGCTTTTCAAATTCATTACCCGATATCACAACTGCAACTTCATCCACTACAGGAGCGTTGAAGCGCCGTTCATGCTCTCCTGCTGGTTTTCGATCTGCTTTTATAATAATTTTATATGCATCTGTGGGCATATGATCAATTGAAGTTTCAAACGTTTTTATGTAAATATTGTGTGCATGGAACATTTGTTGTAAATCAGATACAATCTCACGTCTTGTTCCTGAATTGTTGGCGCATCTTTGGTCGGTCTCAACTTGGTCGTTTCCAATAAAATATAATTGTAAAAATTTTGGTTGCTGATTAGGCAACGGCAACAACGATCCTGCTTTATGGTATATCTGCCCTTGTACTGTGAAAGTGGATTGAAATCCAGGCTGATTAATAACAGATGTGGCTCCAAATGAGGTCATTTGAAAACATGAGTTGTATTTTCGGATATTACTCAGAAAATGTCTTGACTGTGGTGTATCACCAGTTGTATATTTTAAGAGTTCTTGTGGTAATGGGTCCAGTTGGTTAAGTTTTAATTTACCATTATTGCAGCAAAGACCGGGAGGTTCTGATTTAAACTTTTTGGCTTGGCAATTGCGGCAAATTAAATCCATTTTTCCTATGTTGATACTGGCGTGATGTGCGTAATCTATGTGAGGGTCATAGAATAATGCTTCACACTGTAAATCGGAGTATTCATCAGTTCGTGAACGTCTCGTTCTATCTCTGATTTGTTGCAGCCTGACCTCTCGTTGTTGTTGTGGTTCAGAGGCTCTGGATGTTGCAGCTCGGTTTCGTAGATCATTAAGCCTGGCCTCACGTTGTTGTTGTGTTTCAGAGGCTCTGGTTTTTGCAGCCCTGTTTCTCATTTCTTGGAGTCTGGCTTCACGGTGTCCTGCTGTTTCTGAATTTCTAGATCTTGCAACTCTTTCACGTATCGTTGCTAATCTTTTATCTCTTTCTTCATTACTTTCAATAGCTTTACGTTTTTTTGGAGGCATTTTTAAGCAATGATGTTCAATTGTTTTTGTTTATAATTCTAAATTATCAAGTGTCGGTTAAGTAAGAAAATCTTTTGTTGTGTTTCTATGACAGCAAAAAAGTAAACAAATTACATACATACATACATACAAACACTCTCCATTATATATAAGATATACGACTTAAATTTGCTCCAAAGTTTGTTCTGACACAAACAGGTTGCTACTGGTTCATACGGGAACTCTCATGTTGATGAAGAAGCAAATTTATTCGAAATAATCAAGTCCAGCACGTATTGGACGACGCTTCGTTGATGCTGAATGAGGGAATAATTTTCGTTGTCCCTGTTACCCCCTGACCGCGTCCCTTCCCGTGGCAATGGTAATGAGGCTTCTATGTACAAATTGTAGAAATGTATTTGCTTTCGAGACTTTTAATGTCCTGGAGAATTTTAAAGTGTTCGTTTTCTAAACTCTTAACGAGGTTTTCGATTTTGACATTGTTCCCAAATAAGACAAACCTGTATATCTTATCAATAAATACTTACGTTCGACCAAATTAAGCAGCATGACTTTTTGTATTGTAGTATTTGTTAATGGGGAATGCTTTTGAAGTTTATCTATATGGAGTGATAGGAGGTAGGGGTTGTGTGGTAGAATCGATTAGGTTACATAAATATAATAATGTTTTTAAATATAATTATTGGGATGTGTATTTGAATCCTAGTAATTTGGAAAGTGATTCTGTTAGAAATGTAGTGTTTCATATGGGCAATAGTGATCAAGATGTATTGAGTCCAAATATAGCAAATTTTGATTTTTGGAGACAGTATAAAATGCATTAAAAAATGACTATAGTTAAGAGAATTTATTTTAAGGCAAAGAATGTACGTTGTTGCACGCTTTTCTTATTGAAAGTAATGGGGATTTAAGGTTATTGGCTTTAAATGTACCTAGTACTGTTAAGAATTAAAAATTATTTTATGCACCACTGTTACAACAAGGGACAGTTCCTGCAGGAGATGATATGTCTACGTGTAATTTGCAAGATTTATCATGTAGGATAAAGATGTATTTACATTATACATTATCTGATGTGTGTTCTCGTACCTAGGATTTGGAATGATACATAAGACATTATTGGAGAAAGGAGATTGTGGCCTAAATTTGTATTAGTTGTTTTCTGGAAGAAGGAATTAAACTATGGCAAAAGATTACTATTGTGTTGTTTCTTTTATGGAAATGGATTAGAAGGAAACGGTTAGCTGGGTTTACCAACAACTTGACCCACGTGGAGGTGTTAGTTGGAGTAGTTAGTAAAAGTAAGAGTTACGGATAGTAGGAGCAGTAGGAGCTGGATAGAAGGAGGGTTCGCTTTTCAGTTGTTACAGGGACATCAATGTGGAAAGCTACAATTTTTTTTCTGGCCCCACACGGGTCTGGTCTGCACACGGGAAGACTTGGTGTGAGCAAGAACGCTACCACCTGAGCCACAATGGGGGTTCAGTATGACTTGAGCATCAGCTCAGATATGTTCACCTAATGATGGTACAAAAATTAGTAAGAAAACTCGTGTACATGGTCTACAATGTTTTAATATGTTGACTTGTTGCGTGTGTTTTTAAAGTTGTATATCTATTTGTGACATNTGGTCTACAATGTTTTAATATGTTGACTTGTTGCGTGTGTTTTTAAAGTTTTATATCTATTTGTGACATTTGTTAACAATAATAAATTGTAGTCTGCTTAATTTTTGTCGAACATTAGTCTTTTTTTATTATTAACTCGCAGACGAAAATGGAGAACAGTACATCTTAGCTTCAATTCCAACCAGGGAGAAATAATTCCACTTCATGTACAAAGTTAAGCATTAATTCCAACAAATGTGCAAACCACGTTTCCTGGAATGAATATTACTGCAATAAGGCAATCTAGAAGTCATTATCATAAGAAAAATAAATTATACAAGTTAACAACATGTCAATATATATAGTTTACGTAATACATCAGAATTAAATACTAATTTAAAAGAACTTCGAGTTCCTCTTAAATGCTCCATTACGATATTTTCTTCACAATTTGTATGCGACAAGAAAAGCCTTTACATTTTCATTTATTCCAACTCTGAATACAATCCAAGATAGATCTATTTCACAAATAGATCACCTTTCTATAAACGCACTGAGACCTACAAAAACATTTTGGATCTTTGTTTTGAGAAGTCGGTAAATGTAGTCACGTAAGGTGATAATGGCGACAGATTTTAATCCTTTAAACGTCTGAAATGTGTACAAATGGACGCAGTAATATCGATTTCGACTGTCTAAACATATCTCATCACATTTCGTTTACACAACGTTTCTCATTTATGGAAATAGGTGCAGCTCTAATGGATAGCGAATAGAGAATATTACGGTTATGCGAAGGACAACAGATTCGGAAGAAGAGGGAAAGCATCCTCGCTGTGAGATGTTACCTTGAAAACGTTTAGCACAAATGTTTAAAATTTAAAAGAATTACCCAGAATGAGGAATTCCAATTTACTTAGAATACAGTAGAGCCCCTCTCTGAATCGGTCTCGGATAAACCGGTCTATCCCGTGGAACACTTTTTAAAAATCTCTTTCAACGTACAATAGCTATTGAGGAATTAGCTGGAAAGTTCCTGGAAAGTAAAAACGGGGATGACGCCATGTTAGGTGTTTTAAGCCTAGTTAGGTGCGTCTTTCTCAATGAATCAATTTTTTTCGCTTTTATTTATGTACGTGCATACAATGCACTAAAATGAGTTTAATTTGCTTGGGTATTTCTGAAAATCTAATAACATTGCAGGCTCTTTTTGAAGGAAAAGCGATAATTCATAGGAACCTAGGATTATCCGGTGAAACCGGTAACCGGGTAGGGTCCCGACCAGACCAGTTAAGAGAGTTTTTTTTCTGTTTAAGATAGTTTTTAGTTTGAAGTAAAATTAGAAATGATTAAAATGTTTTATATATTTTTAACGTTATGAATGCTCCTATCATCAATTCTTGGGGAAGGGTGAGTCTAAATTAGTTTTTGCTTGAATAGAATCTGCTTTTCTCGCTCAGTGCAATACGACGGATGACGTCGGGTCGAGAAGAAGGGAAACAGCCGGAATGGAAGGATGTTTGGAGAACAAGGGATGAGTTAGAGGGCAAAGGGCAGGCCGTTGCCACTAATTGCCTCGCGTTCAAACTGCCATCAGTGCCCAGCCGGCACCCTCCGAGCCCAGCCGTCCTTGGCGTCTCCCTTTAGCTTCCTCTTCCGCCGTCGCTTCTGCCATGTCGCAGTCGGCCAGGACCTCTGCCATGTACATCAATAACATCACTGCAATGGCAGAGGCAACAGTCACGCTTCGGTTGGTTTGACACAACAATGACTCCCAGTCATGTACATTTTCTCCGGGAACTTCAGAAAAAGAATTAACGGAAACGCACAGTGTTTATTGGTTTATTGTACATTAGTCGCAGTAAATTACTTTATTGTCCTCAACATGGTCATGGGCAGTTTGTAACACCTCTCTTGACGATAAATTATTAATTAATTATTTTGTCAGTCTAAAGGGCTTGATGTTGGTACAAAGCCTGTACTCAGCGTAGCCAGCGCTTTTACTTCGCCGTCGTCCATAAGAGTAAAAGTATTTGTACCTCGCATTATGTTGGCTGGACATTCGAATTTCTGAAAACTTAAATCCGTCGCCAACCTCCGACACCAATTCAATTTGCGAGCTCTTGTGGCGCTATTGTGTTCTGCATCTAGGGTGTGAAACGAATATTACCTTGTCTTAGTTTGTGTTATTAACTTGTATTTCTTGTACGAAAATAATAGCTTTTCTGACTAGTTTTAATATTTACTTGGAAATAACTTGAATTTGTAGAAGTTGGCAAATCCTGTTAGGCAGCCATTATTTGCATTATTTTCGACCAAGTTACACGACTTGGTGTTATATGTTGTGCAGTTAATTAATAACATTGTTGAATGTGACGCAACAATATCAATGATATTTTTCCTGCAAATGGGTGGTAAAATACAGAACATAATAGACGTAACAAACGAAACATTTGAATAAATAAACAAGAAAGGGCGGAGTTTGGTAAGCTGACGTCCTCTTCTTCGCGGATAAGTGGAACACTGGCGTTGCCAAGAAGAATCATTTTCATAAAAAAATTCTTTTTAGCACTTAGAACGTTTTCCATTTACATGTCTCAACTATTCGCTAAATACGTCTCTTGATAAAAGGTAGTTAGTAAGCAGTTATCAGATCCCCGATGCTCATTAGATAATAGCTCTAAGGACTGCAGGGACTGCCTCTCGGTCTATAGACTCTGTAAGGTCAGATTGGGTTAGTGAAGGTACGAAGATTTCGAAGGGAGGGAGATTAGAAGGGTCAACGTTGCCCAGGTCATTGCCAGGCCAGTCAAAGCCAAAGCTGGGGGTTTCCTAGAAATCTCGACCCCAGGAGTCACTGCAGGGTAATTCCTGGAAATACTAAAACAACAAGTATTTTTCCACGACGCTTCACGAAGTAGGATTCGGTGTTTTTAAAATGAATTTTCTGATTCAATGGTACTTAACAATACACACACAATACCACTGCGAGATTCTTCGCAAAGAAACAAATAATTTTGTGTATTAGGAAGCTTGCAACAAGTGAAGATAAGTATCGACATTTGCAAGTTTCTTAAATTAGACACGGTGCTCGATTTCGATGTTCGAGGAGGTCTTGTTACAATAAAACCGTGAGACCATCCACAGGCATCTATCCACATAGTGGAGGCGTGGATAGATGCCTGTCCAGCCGAAAGTTAAATTAGTAATATTTAATATTTTTCATGGGGGTAGAAAGAAGATAGGAAACGACTGGAATTTTTTTCTTTTTCGAAATAAAGAGATTGTTCAGATAAATGAAAGTCACACATTAAAAAATGCCGTACATGTCAATGCATTTTATGTAAGAAAAAAACAACTAAATGTTAATCGTATCGATGTATTGAATTCATTGTTTGTTTCTCGGATTGAGTATATGGTACGCGTGGTTCTATTAAGTAGCAGAACGTGAACAGAAATGTGTTTAAAAACTTGAATTCCGAAGTAAAACATAGACCGTATGTGTGGTGGGCGGGGGGCGGCGTGCATGAAATTTGGATTAGCTTCGTGTGGCAAAAGAGTTCAGACATCCCTTGATCAAGCATCCCGTTGATTCATCCGTAGATTTTTAAATACAATGAAAAATGAAGAGATTTTTTGTGTGGAAAGAAGCAGTTACAAATTGCGTATGACCATGTGGAGGGCAATAAACTAATTTACTCTCCGGAAGCAAGAAAGGGACCATCACATCAAATCCGATCAAGGGCCCTAAGGCAGAGGCGAATTTAACGTTCATCCCTCCTAAGAACAAAATACAAAAAAGAAAGTGTTTATAATCCCTGTACCTAATCCATGTTGTTTAATAAATCCCTGAATACAAAAGAACACAGTATGGAGAAATTTCTTTTTCTCTTAATCATATATGAACCTTAACTGTTTTTCCCTTGTCTGTAGGGGTCCGAGATGAGGATATGATGCTTCTTTTTTACACGGCGGGGAATAACAAGGGTGGCGGATGCCCTTCCTGACGCACTTCCTCGAGGCGAGTGATGAATGAATGACATGAAGTTGAATGATGATGAGTGAATATTGTGGTGGAATGATAGACAGGGGAAACAGGAGCATTTTCTCTTAATCATGTAGCTGATTATATATCATTCCCTGGGGACAGAAACCTGGGCGATGCAGCGCTGTCGACCTCCCTTCCTTCCCAAAGGGCTCACCGCAGCGTCGCGGTGACCCGACCGTTGACCCGCCATCTCAGATCGCTAGGGAGTCAGCATAACGTGTTGACTTGCGGCTCAACAGCAGTTGCACGCTGGCTCACGACACCAGGGTGCGGGGAAGGGCGGAGGACGGCACTGGAGCACACCTGGGTCACGGAGTAAACAGCCAAGGGACGGAGGTCTCGCTGCTGCGTCACTGCCCTTCGATGACCTAGCCTACGCTGCTCCTCCCCACTCCCACCGTTCCGTCACCGCTCACTAGCTCTATTCATTAACGACATCAATAATCATATTAACGACATTAAAATGGACACGCAGAAGAGAGACGGTTTCTAACATTTTACAAAATTCTCCGTCTTTAAAGAAAACTATTTTTTTTTGTGTAATACAACACGAGTTAACTCAAATATAAACACTAAAAACGTCCGTGAACGATTTCTGAAAGATGCCGCGATAATTTTATTCGTAATTATAGCAGTACCCTTCATTATTCTAAAAAAAGTTTTATTTCCTTAATATAAAAGGATTACAGCGTAAACATAGTGAATTGCTATAAAAACATAGTAAATTTACAGAAGTGGAAAGGCCCTGTTACACACTAACTAGAAGGTGTTTGCGATTCATAACAACTGCATCGCTACTGTTAATATGGTATCTCCCAGATAGCCCTAGGATTCTGTTTCTAAAATTACTACCCATTTCTTTAAATATGTGAATCCAGACATATTATCTCGCTAACCCAAATTTACGGAATATTTTGTGAGTATGAATTACATGTTACACCTCCTACATAAGGATCATGTACGGTCAAAATCATTACGATATCATTCACACAATATTTTTACCCCTTTGATCATTTAAGTAAAGAACATACGCTTAAGTCGAATCGAGTCGATAGATTTCTATTGCGACGTAAGTCTTATCACTTCATAATATCCGAACCGAAGAACATAAGCACAGGTCGTCATCTATGGTACACAGGCAAACACCCTGTTCGGAGGCAGTAGCGTCACGAAGGAATAAATTAATTCAAGTGAAGTCTTTTTCCTTTCATTATTCGTTAGATTTTTTTTGGGGGGCTTTAAGGGCTCGTCAACAGCAAGGTCATTAGAGCCCATTATTCGGTAGATTCAAGTAATGGAAATCGAATGTGACATTCTCTCATGGCACGTAAAAATATTCCCTTAATGTTATCTTTGCTTAAAGGTGTGACGTCAAGATATATATTTTTTGTCCACTTTCCTGTATTCCCTGGGCAA
Organism: Laupala kohalensis; assembly: GCA_002313205.1. NCBI lineage: Eukaryota > Metazoa > Arthropoda > Insecta > Orthoptera > Trigonidiidae > Laupala > Laupala kohalensis. The sequence goes on along the minus strand of NNCF01126367.1, from coordinate 850,723 downwards.
ATTATATTATACGTGTGTTCACATCCCAAGCAAACGTTGCTATGTTCACAAAAAAAACATACATGTATACCTACACCTATTAATCATTAAAAAACATAATCTTTGAATGATACGTCCCTAAAAAGGAGACCCAATAATGTGTATCGCCTGAATATAATCTGGCACTCGTGTATGAATTCAGAACAAAAATAACATAAAATGGATACAAAATTTAATCAAGGAAAATCAGAAGCTAAAATCGCCACATTATTCAATAATTACATCACTTTTATCATTTATTTCTTCTTTGGAAGGTGTGTAGATAAAAATTCTCGAATATGTTAGAAATTATTCTAATCACAACGACCTAACCATGTTTTGGTAACATATTAGTGAACCGTTTATGAATATGTAAGTTTCAATGATTCTACAGAATTTCAGGACACACGACTAAACAGGTCACAATATGTGCAGACGTAAATAGGAATCATCCGATGGAGATCTCCGAAAGTGAGATCGAAAATACTATAACAGTGTTCATTTGAATTTACATATAGTCGTTAACTTTTGTTTACTGAAGAAGAATAAATTACATTATAAAATGGGTAAAATTAAATTTAACGTTCAAATTTTTATCACTACTTATCAAAAATGTTCTGGTGTTTGTCCTTGTTTCTGTTTACCCTCCGAAGGAATGACACAGGTTATTGGTCAATCTGTATAGCAAGACGGGGGTCTGTCATCTTCGTTACATGATCACTATCGTACCTACTTCCTCAGGCGCGGGTTAGGAGTCTGATTTGATAGAGAACCCCCCCCATATTGAAGTACAAAAAATTAAGATCATCAGTAATTATACAATTTTGAAATTGAAATTTTTGTTAAGGTCATTCATGAGTCAAATTTTAGATATAGCCCCTGCCCAAAAATATAAAAGATATTAATAAATTGAATATCTTCCAATTCGCGGTTAAAAACTACCTACTGCACCAGTGCTTCTACACTACAACAGAATTTATTGATTTTAATAAAGATTAAATACGTCTTGTACTTTATCACGCAGTTGTTGTAGTACTTTCAAAATATCTGATAATTTCAAAACTATTTTCCTGCATGCTTGTATTATGTCTTATTATTCATATAAAATTAGTTGTATATGTACTCAACTTTGGCACGGTTGTGTACATTAATTCAGTAGCCCCATCCTGGCCTGAGTTTTTCTCTGGTTTTCCTTTGGGTACAGGCGGGTTTTCTTATAAAGACTCGCTAGGTTCTCGCATAGGGGCGGCATCTACTCAAATAATTATTCGCGAATTTAGTATTATTTAATAATTACGAATTGTCAACAATAATTTCCGAATGATTAATAGCTTGATAATAATATGTATTATGAAATGACTTTTCCTATGTTCTATTAAGTACAATATTTGTTGGTATTATGTTAATACTACAAGGGTGCCAAACTATCTTTATCGTTAGGAGTGTGTTGAAATGTTAAATCCGTCTCAGCCATAAGGCCCTTGATCGGAATTGATGGGATGGCCTCTTGTTTGCTTCCGGAGAGTAAATTGGTTTATTGTCCTCCACGTGGTCATACGCAGTTTGTAACAGCTTTTTTGACAATAAAGTTTATTATTTATTATTATTATCCTTCTATTAACAATTTTCCGAATGCATATGTTCGTATTAACGTTTTAATATTATATTTTATCTCACATTTGGAGGTCCCATATCCAATGAGGACCGGGCTGAACAACCTGGTTACGTCTCTACACTAGTCTTCTATAGTGTGTTCTGAAAATCTTGGAGAATCATAAAATCTGATATATATATATATATATATATATATATATATATATATATATATATATATATATATATATATATATATATACAATATAT
>NNCF01126367.1:830372-844436 GCA_002313205.1 Laupala kohalensis | reverse complement strand
AGCGTTCCGAAGTTTCGAAAAACTAATAAACTCCCACTAGTTATAATATGAATACAAATTGGAATGTTTATAACAAACAACCAGACATCACTGAATTCACGATGTACACTGCCGGACTGCCAAGGACTATACCCAGCACGGTTTATATCTGAGACCGTCTGGGAAACATTACTTCGGTTCTCTCCTAGCTTCGCATCTGACCTCACATCATCCACCTGCCCCTTTACCCGCTCCTACACCTCCTCCTGCTCCTACCTCGTCTCCTCCTCCACCACCCTCTGCTCTTATCNTCCTGCTCCTACCTCGTCTCCTCCTCCACCACCCTCTGCTCTTATCTCATCACCACCTCCTATCTCCACACCCTTTTCCTCTCTCGCCGCCGTTCTTTCACCTACTGCTTCCTCATCTCCCACGTCCTCATCTATTCCTCCATCAACATCATCAGCCGCCCCCATACACAGTTACAACTTGCGCTCAGGAGTACGATGTGGTACTCGAAGGTGACAATCGCGTTCGGGTGCAGTGTGATCCGGAACTAGAAGCTGTTCCAAATTCAATTTCCTCTCCACAACCTAACGTCGATTCAATTTCTCGTGAGTCACAAACTCTTTGCGAAAATAAAATAATTATATTTCATCATAATGTCCAATCCCTTTCAAACAAATTGACAGACATTGAAATTCTGGTACACGAAAATCGATTCGATTTGCTATGCCTCACAGAGCATTGGCTTTCAACTAACAACATCAACGATACTGCTATTTCTAATTATTATTTAGCAAGTTCTTACTGTCGGCAAAATTTTAAAGGCAAAAATCCCCACGGAGGTACGTGTATCTACGTTCGTAATGATATTTTATCTTCTCCACTGACAGGCTACGAGAACTTCTGCGTAGATAGTGTGTTCGAAATTTCTGCAGTTAATCTGACCGACACCGGTATTGTTGTTTTGTGTATTTATAGACCTCCTCAATCAGATTTTGACATATTTTTTCGGAACGTCGACATTGTAACATATCACACATAAATCTACTAAATCTATCGTGGTGATTTCAACATCGATTTCCTGAGTACATCTGACTCTACACATTCACCAATTAATCGATTCACGAATTTTATCAACTCCTTCAACCTTATTACTACGATAAACGACCCTACTCGCCTCTCCGGTTCATCTCAAACATTGCTAGATTAAATTATAGTCAACAATGGAATCTCGTATTTGTCGGTTTATCGCCGGATACAGCGATCACCTTGAACAGTTATTGACTATTAAAGATAAACTACAACCACTTAAAATGCTTTACAAGTTTTCAAGAGAGATAAATGACACAAATCAATCCATATTTATAAATTATTTGCGTGAAGAAACGGAAAGAAGTTTATAATTGCCAAAACACCGACGACAAATTCAATATATTTATATCAATATTCCTAAAACATTACAACTCTAGCTTTCCCATAAAACGCAAGTTAATTAACACAAAGAAATACAATAGATGGATCACCCAAGGGATAAGGATTTCTTCAAAAAACAAACGCCGTTTATATTATCTTTCAAAACGCTATAACCAACCACCCGAATTCCATAATTATTTTCGTAAATATAAGACTATTCTTCGAAAAGTAGTCTATGCAGCTAAAGTTATGGAAAACGACAGGCATATACTAAAATCGAACAACCGGATGAAAGCCATGTGGAATATTGTTAACAATTACACGTCAACTTCTGAAAATCGCGAAGAAAATGTTTCTTTACTAAACGATGGCAAAATCGTGTCAAATCCTCAGGACATCGCAAGTTTGTTTAATTCTCACTTCTCAGAAGTTGGTAAAATAACGAACTCAATATATCCAAATCAATGTCCTCCAATTATTACCACCCACATACCCAATTCTATGTTCACTTCCGAAACTAACGCCAGTGAAGTCATGAGAATCATCAGCTCATTAAAAAACAAATTTTCAACAGGCGTAGATGATATACCTGAGTTTATTGTTAAATTTTCGTCCCATGCTATATTAAATCCACTCGTAAATATTTTTAATAGTTCCTTATCGGAAGGGGTGTTTCCTAAAATATTTAAGCGAGCTAAAGTGAAACCTTTACACAAGAAAGGAAGCAAACTGAATATTGGAAATTACCAACCAATATCTTTACCCACTCTACTACTCACTTTGTCAGAAATCCTTGAAAAATTGTTCTATAAGCGTTTATTTCTAGATCACGACGCAAAAATACTTTAGTAATTATTGTAATTGAATATGGTCAAAAATCAGATTAATATAATGGTACAGGACAGTTTGACTTTTAATTTGACTAGCTTAAAAAGCATTCGTAAAAATACAGAAAAAAAGAAAGAAAGCAAGAAACATATGGCCTTAAGCACGACGAATATTGGAATGAACATATTCTTGGCTTTCCCGATTTATGCAGAAATGATCATTGGCATTTGCTAGTAAAGAATAGAAAATGCTCAAAACTGAATTAGTAACACCATTGTCATTTTCTGTCATAATAATAATAATAATAATAAATTTATTGTCAAAAACAGTACAAACTGCGTATGACCACGTGGAGGACAATAAACTAATACAATGTATTAAATCTAGAATAACGTCACTTGATCGAAATGACCACGAGGGTATTTAATATAATGTTACACTAGATTCCTACATAATTAGTATCAAATAAATTCTAAAACACTCGCTTTTTCTAAATTTTCCGCTCTCCTTTATTAATATAAATTTTAAAGCATCCATAAGAATATAGTAATCCATCTCCAAGGAATAAATAGATCGATATGAATAACAAAAGATCCTCGTATACACAGAAACCCATTTATTTTCCGGGCCAAATCCGAAAGTGTCTAAATGAAACCGGGCTAATTAAACAACGACAAAGTCATACACCACTGAAGACTATTGTTCCCAACCCAACATTTTCATACGGAGCTCAGAAAATCCCTTTCTTTCTCGTAAGCTCTCACGCAAAGAATAAGCTTTTCGCACCCGTCTCTCCGCAGCTCGGAGTGTCACGAAAAATGGCGCAAAGTCTTGTAGATTCATGGGGCAGGGACAATAGAAGGAGAAAAAGCGCGCATTAAAAACTTGAGAGCAAAGTACTGCTGCTACATGAGACGAGAGAATGCTGTGTGGCCGGTTAGGGGTGAGGGGGAGGGGAAGGGAAGAGAAGGAGAAGAACAGAATGGGCGGTCGGTGCACGCGCACGAACAAACAAAAGTGGATTAAATTGCGCAAAGGTGGCAGCACTCGCGCCCTACTCTTGCGCGCTCCAGAACTATATTTTTAGCAACACGCGTCTCGAAAGTGGGAATGTTTTAGAATTTCATGTAGGACGGAAGACAGAGTGTTAAGAGAAAGCGCCGATGGAACTTCTCACGACTAAGACTATCTCGTTAATTTTTTCTTGTTCTTAAATAAATAAATATATTATCAAAAAAAAGTAACAACTGCGTATTACCACTTAGGGAACAATAAACTAATTTAATTTATGGAAGCAAGGAACCATCCCAGCAATTCCGATGAAGGACCTACATAATTTTCCTTGTTATTTTTCTCTATTCTGCGATAAAAAAATATTATTATTGCTATATGAGCTCGAACATGTTGGATAATAATTGTAAATCTTAACAGTTCTTTCTCAAAAAACCTGTAATTCCTTTATCAAATCTTAGTGTCAAAAAAGTACGGAAAATTCAATTAAAATATTAATCCCTGTTACTATACTTCACTCAGAATAGGTTTAGTGTGTTAGATGACATGTCCCAGTTTCCTCACTGACCTACTTATTTCATCCCCTCCCGTCCAGTACCCAAACCTGATCACAAACCACACACTGGTAAGCACAACCGCCCAAAACCACGTAAAGTAACCCAGAGATGAATCCAACACTCCCACGCAGAAATCAAACATGTTCATATTAACTGATTCGCACGGTCGTCAGATGTCCTCCGTTTTGCATGGATTGTTTCCTAGCCAGTTCTCAGTCTCCGGTTTCTTTAAGTCAAACGCTCGTTTGGCTGAAGTTATTCGAGAAATGGACACCTACACTAAAAAAAACTCACAGAGCAGATACAGTAATCATCAACGATATTAGGTGGTCATTTCAACGCGACTTAACATCTACAAAAACTAAAAACGGTCTCTCAGCACACAAACATAGTACTGTGTAGTCTGCTTACACGTCTCAATGTTCTACAAATAAACCACGAAATTAACCTGGCAAACATCTCCCTAAAACATCACCTGGCAGACACAAAAATCACATTTTTTAAATTTGCAACCACACCTGACTGCCAAGGACTTTACCCAGCACGGTTTACATCTCAGACCTTCTGGGAAACATTACTTCGGTTCTCTTCTAGCTTCACATCTGACCTCACATCATCCCCCTACTCCTTTACCCACTCCTACACCTCCTCCTGCTCCTACCTCCTCTCCTCCTCCTCCTCCTTTTTTTACAAAAAATTTATTATACTAGTGGTTAAACATAAAAAACGGAATACTTCATAAGCCAAAATACCTGCGAGAATATATATCTCCACTCAAAAATATCATTTTCTCTTCACTTATATTTTCAAAAGTATTATTGACAAATAAAGTTATAAAGTTACTCTACAACACGATCTGAAAGGTGTTCCAATTTATCGTGCATGTGCTTGGATTTTATTGATCTGAAGCGCATTGCGTGCACAGCAAAATCAATGGAAAGGAAAAGCAAGTAGTAATGTGTCATCGGAATATTAATTGTCTCCTAGTCATTGAGGGAGTGTTACGAGAAATTTGTTGGACATGGATCTTGACAGCTGTCATTGGATTTTAAAAGGAAAAGCTTTCCAATTCCGGTTCTTGAAGGTTCTCATAGGGGAAGCAGTAGTTAAATCAAACTTATATGATGAAAATACAAAAATTATGTCAAAATGAAAACCAGGTCGGAGGAGAGTTCGGGTTACTGAGACTCCTCACAATTCTTTTTTATAAATTGTAATAAAATAACAAAATGATATTGTTAATTCATTTAAGATATTCTAATGTACAAAATATTAACTTATATCTCCATAACTAATTAATAACATTAACTAAACAATTAAACAGACAAAACACTAAATTAAACACATAAATAACTTTGAAGTTATCTTCAATAAGTTTTTGGGAATAAATTATAAGCAAATTTTTGTCAAATAAGTTATAAAACTTTATGAATAAACAATAAGCATGTCAATAAGATATATAATTTTTACTTTGATATAGATTTCCTTATAAGATAAAAAAAATTATAAAAGTTTGAATTTCCCCTTTTTTAAATTCAGTCTCGTATCCAATTCGCAAAAGAAATGTATTTAATAGCAAAATGACTGTTTCACACAAAATACATCTCAGTTCATGATAAAAATGAATTTAAAATGCAGTGTCCAGAATAATTAGTTCCCAAGATATTGCGAGAGGTCGAACATTTATATTTGACAAAAAAACAAACAAACAAACAAACGGGATGTGTCGTTCAATAAAATACACAACTCAAAAACCAAAATTAATAAAACAATGAGGTTTTGAACATTTAAGACGTGTAGTTATGTGTATACCAAAAATAAAATAAAAATATTTAAAATGGTCGAGCAACACCCATTGATTGAGTTGACATCTAGACTTGGCGGATCTAGACCGTAGTCAACAAGGAGGGTGGGGGCGAACCGGGAGAAACTGTTTGAAAATCATGGTTTTACAATACAAATTTTATAAATACTATCTTTTAAACTAAATTAATTAATTCGCCAAATAAATAATCAACAATTAACAATATTAAACAGTAACCAAATGTATTAATTGTTTAAAGTGGCAAAGTATGCCTTTATCTGATGGAGGAGGCTATAACCCCCTTAGCACTTCCCCAAAAAAAAAATCCGCCGTGGCCCATTATGTCATAAGAGAATTTCAGCTGGAGAAGCACAAATCTGTTCACTACAACTTAAATTCCCCATCGCTCCCCAAAATCGACGCAACATATTTGGAAGTATCCCTTCCTAACGTGGACACAGGCAGTGCTTGGCGAATGCACTCAACCACAGAAAGTCACTGAGAGTATACTTTTCCAGGAATTGCCATGAGTTCAATTTTAAAAGTTCTCGAAATGTACTCACGACAATAAACACTTTGGCAATTGAACGACTAGGGAAATGCAAAACAGACGGCCATCCCGTGACGCAGCCTGAGCATCCACGACATAGAAAAGAGGACGTTAAGAAGTTGCGGATGAGTAGAAAACTGAATGGTGGAACGCGAGCAAAAAGTTGAGAAAATAAAGAGACGAAAAAAGAAAGAATTGACATGGGTAAAAACTAAAAAAAAAATTAGAACAAATAATGACAGGGAATTGAATGAAGGAATGGAAAATAGTTCAAAATGTCAGATAAATAAATAAATAAATAAATTCATTTATTGTCAAAAAGCAGTTGGAAACTGCGTATGACCACGAGCAGGACAATAAACTAATTTACATCAAGCAATTTGGCTGGCAATAAATACTTACATAACACATTTTTATTCAAAGTGAAAAAATGGTTACTCGTAAAAGAATCACTATATGATTTACTGACATTATTAACATAACTATAGATTAAGTTAAGTAAACAAGTAGTCCACCTAATCAGTTTCTGTTAGTTTTAATTAGACGTTAGGAATTACAAGAAAGGTTGTCAACTCTTTTGTTTTCATTTTTTGTGCATTTTAGTTATTGTAAATTTACTATTTACATGCGGTAGTGAGCGGTCCAACAAGCAAGTGACGAATCAGTGAATACGACTCCTTTCGTGATACCAATTGACAAACAGCGAAAGACAACTTTTTTGTTTGATATATTGATAACATTTCTGCACTAGCCATCACTACTAGATACGATGGCTAGAAATTCCGGTAATATATTTGTAAAAACTTTGTAAAATTTATGGACTAATATATATAACTTACATTTATTATTAATCTACCCTCAAGAGAGCAGTTACAATCTAAATATGACTATATTAAGGACAATAAACATTTTTACAACAACTACTTTACAATCAACTAACAAATACAGCGCGTTCCCAATCATGTCTTTTTTTCTTTGGTTAAATTTTGTATGAGTAAATGTTACGTATTAATTATTCTGACTTTAAGGGTACTATACCAAATCCGTACAGTACCGAATTACCAAAACGTAAACCTGAGTTTATCAATCGAATGGAAGTCGTAGTCTTCTCCCACAGAACAACGCAGAAGTGCAGTGATATGAAGTGTGATGGAAGTGCGCGAGGGATCTGGAAGCTGCAGCTTCAAAGCGTTTCAGCAATCGCTGCCGTCACACCGCGGGCGCTTTGCTTTCACAGAGGAGCGCTTTCAAGCGGTGCGACGGAAAACTAGAGGAAGCGGCGCGGCGTCTTCTTTCTCCTTCACTTCATACTCAAATAACTTCGAGGAGATGTGAGGTGGTGTCCTTTATATGTATAGAATCGAACAAAATTCCAAGGAGTATCGAGTAGATTCTCATACTTCGGAACATCTCCTAAGCGCGCATCACCATCTAGGGGCCAGTTTCACCAAACGGAGAATAATCACAATTTTCCTAAACGTGATTAGGAAAAATAACATTCTATGCGCTTCACCATGTAAAACTAATCATTAACTATGTTAATCGACGTTTCTGAAAATTCTCGAGGTTGGTAGTAGATTTGTGGGTAACTTGAAGACAAATGACGGGTGAAAAATGCATCTCGGTGCTCTCCAGCGCCACCAACGGACACCAGAGAAAGCACTTTTATAGTCGCATCCATTGAATTACATTGACGTCACATTACAGTAAACTGGGGTTTCGAGCTTTAAGCTTTTTAGTAAAGTTTCTTTTTTGCGTTTTGGTCTTGAAGAAATGACAATTCCTATTTACAACATGTCAACGTTTCAGGCTTCTTTATTCTGGTCTTCATCAGGGCTAGTTAAAACTTGCTTGTCTTCCTCAGAAGCCACACACTTCATTGTCGCATGCCATCATGCTTAGCGTCGCTCACGACTCTGTGATTTTTCATTTCTTCAAGACCAAAACGCCAAAAAATAATAAAAAAACCATTTCTAATAATTGTTAGTGAAAATGGTCGAAAATCAGAACTATATAATGGTTTAAGCTTTTCATTTTCGCACCGAAGCAAATTTATTTTTAATTAAAATTTTGAGATTCCGAAAATTAATGTTAAAAAGTTATGGTTCTCAATACTTTGCGTCTAAAACTAACTTAAAAAATATGTTTTTCTATGACAGACAACTAGATGTCGAATTGCTCAGAACAGAAAGATCAATGTTCTGTCCAAAGAGTGACTGATATTGAAAAAAAAAACACATTGAGCAAAAAGTGTCTCGTGTAAATATTTTTATGAAGATCTGTAAAAAAGTGGGAAAAATAAAACATCACATATTTTTCAAAATTAGAAAATTGGACCAATAATAATTAATAAAATTTCAGTTCGATTGGAACGTCGTGATCAAAAAATTAATCAATTTTGAAACGAAAGGACAACATACATACGAACGAAGCAAGCTAAATAAAAGCTCGTGAAAATGGTTAACAAAGAGCATGGTTGATTGCCCACGTGAAGCGTACTTTTTTTGAAAATTAAAACACTTTAGCGTCCACTAAGATAACTCAACAATCAAGCCCTTGATCCTTGAGTCATGTGATCCATAGGAACGCATCGCACGTAGCAGACATTAAAACCCCTGGAGACCTGGCCAAAGCAGAACGTCCATTTGTCAGCCCCTATTTCCTGAGAACCTCCGTCCTGCACCACAGGCAGCGTCTTGGAAGCGTCTTTTTGACGTCACTCGTCTGCCCGCATTGAGGCGCTGTGTCGTGCCGCGCATTCAGAGAACCCCTGCCTTCCTACCACTTCGACTCACAGCCAGCTCGACTGCCTTGCCTGCCTGCTCAGGCCGAGCCGCCGCTTCCGCTTTTCCCAATAATAGGAGTGATCGGCGCCCTGCGTCGAATTTGAGCCGCTTGAATGCCTCCATTGCCAAGTCCTGTCTGCTGCTGCTGCTTCATCCCTCCATCCATCCCTCGTTCTCTCCCACCCCCTCATCTGGTAGCGCGTGTCTGAACGGACGAACATCTGCGAGAGCGGTGGGTCGGCGGGGGTGGGGGTGGGGGGAGAGACAGTGGAAACTCCAACGGTTAGGGTACAATCCTTAATAAAAAAGAAAACCGCCAGCCATGTCCAAAACTTTAGATCACGTAATTTCTCATAACAGCTATACATTTCCTACGCACAAATTCTCATATCCTCTATTGGCGCCAGCTGTCACTCGGTTCTCGCCTCTTATTGGTGGCGCAGAGGGACAGGGAGGTGGACACGACACTGTCATGTGATCAACTGCAGCTGATTTAAACCACTATGAAAAACTGCGCGTAGAATTTTCCACAATATGAAATATTCCGCATTATATTTCCACACCTGACGGTTCTCTTTTTGTACGGACTCTAGTTTAGGGGATACAAAAGCCTAGAAATGTTGGAATATCGTGTGAGATTCGAAAATGTGATAATGTTGGAAGTATTCATGCAGGAAAAGATTTTCTTTTTCAAGAAGACTATGGATCTGGATTGAAGCATAACAATAATTTTTTTATTCTTGTATTTGTAAATGGGAAATGTGACGTGCTATTTAAGATTATCTACAAGGAGAGATAGGAGTTAGGAGTTGGGTGGTAGGTCATTGTTAGTAGATGGGTTTACTAACAACTTTGCCCACGTCCAGGGATTAGTAGAAATGGTTAGTAGTTAATTACTGATACTAGGAGGAGCTGGAGAGAGGAAGGAAGGGTGGCTTTTCAGTAGTCACAGCTACATGAACTGGGACATTAATGAGAAAAGCTACAAATTTTCTGACACCATGGTGAGAAGCGACAACACTACCACCTGCGCCACCGGTGGATCTAGAAATTTACGACGTGCTGGGAATCATGTTATATTTGTATTCACATTAACAGATTTCCATAGATGAAGTTGTATTTAAATTACTTTACATGTTAGTTTTATGAATAATGGTAACAAGTAGCGAAAATATAATTTGGAAAAAAAGTTATTTATAAAGAATAAAAGATAAATTAACTGTGCTGGTGACGTCTGTCATTTCCGACCTTTTTTCATATTTGAATTTTATTTAATTCTCCGGTTTACGACTGGTATAACAACGTTCCGGTAATAACGTTCCTGAGAACAATTTTCGTTCCGATAGGTCATTTTTTTGGTAATAAGTTAGGGGGAAAAAACACACACACACACAACGTTAAGAAAGAAACTTCAGAGATTTGTGGAAACTCATAATACTCGCAAATTTCAGAACTCATAATCGCTATTATGTTCTGAAATCAAGCGATATTAATATTGAGATTTTTTAAGTTTAATCTTCTATAAAATACTATAATTTATATTTTACGTCACTCACTCTCTGATTGTATATATCATATATTAATATCCTTGTCGATGAGCAAATACATTAAAGACTATCAACAATAAGATACAAAGCTGATTCATTATCAAGATCACATGATGGGTAAAACCACATTTTCATATTGGCATCGATAATTTCGTGATATACGTCTTTTGATTATGACGTTAGAGTTAAAACGATTTACTTATCTGGATTTTAGAATTTTGAAATGAACCTACCTAACTATCATTTTTTTAAAATTTGACGTGAATTTTACAACTTTTGTTACTGGCATATCAACATTTGATATATTTAATAGTACAACCTTATGAAATATAATAAACCTGAAAGGGAGTCTAAACCTTAACCTCTACACGTTGTTGTTCTCAACTACAGTGAAAACATACACTGTGTGTACTATAACTATTACCAACACAACAGGTTACGACAAGTGGCGGATCTATGGTGGGGGTGGGAGAGAGACTAAGGGGACTACAGCCCCTCCATTGGACCTGAACTCTTAACAGATAAAATTAGAGTTGATAAATGGCATATTTTAAAGTCTTACCAGATTAATAATTGTTATTAGCTATAATTGTTATTGTTACTAATAGTACCGGCTTTATAAAACGAATTATACCAGAACTTTAATAAATTATTGTTGTTAATAATACCAGATTGTTAATTATTTCTTTGATGCATTTTATTTAAAGATAATATTTATAAATTTGCGTTGTAAACCATAATTTTGAAACAAAAATGCTCCCCGGCCAGCCGCCCCTTGATTAAGGTCTAGATCCGCCACTGGTTACGACTACAAATTGTAAGATATTCCAAAACGATGACAGTCTCATTCGATTGCCNGGGGGGGGGGGGAAATTCTCGGCACGAGAGGATCTACAACGATCGATGCAGGTCACATTCATTATACCACTTTCGCCGCCTGTGCAACAGACATCTCGCTAGCGAAGTTTCCAGGTGGAGCCTCGTTACTTCCACGTATACAGGCGACGCAGTAACGAGTGTATGTGAGGGACCGACGGGGTGAGTAAGGGAGAGAAGCGTGTAATGAGCTATCGACCCACCGACGCGGGTCGAACGATAGATAGCTGAGCGAGTTTTCTCGCAAACTTTCTCGAAAACATTTTCATTTTTAACGTTTCACAACTCTTAGAGAAATTTGTGTCGCTTTCAATAAAAAATATTGATAGTGTAGGAAATGGTTGTAAAATAATAATTTATTAATCTGCAAATGAATAACGCTCGGTGGCAGTTAGAAAAGAAGACTTAATAAAAGTATACATAATTGCAATAATAAGAAGTTAAATAAAAAATCATTCACCAAATATCTGTAAAACACACACATACAAACAGTTTAAAATGGTTAGAAAATTATTACACAAGGTGATAACGAGAAAGAAATTAGATTTAATAAATTAATTATTTACATAAGCCCCACATTTTAATCAAAATAAAAATTGTCAAAGAAATTGTTCAAAATTGCGTAAGATTACAAGTGAGACAATAAGTCATTGTTATCTTCGGAAGCAAACATGAGATCATTTCGCGAATTCCGATCACTGTGATCAAAGAAACCCCGGGTCGCGTTTTCGCTTCGGAATAATATACAAAACCGTCTAAAGGTTACGTGTTCACAACTTTTAGAGGTAACTATTCCTATTACGAATATATAAAAAAACGACAACAATGAAATGTAGTTATATCAAAAAGTAATATTATACAAATACATAATTAAATATTTTATATATCAAATAATTTTAATCAATTATTATTTAAAGTACAACAACAATGGCGTGACAGAGCAAAAAGGAATTTATATTACTTCATATAAACAAGAATTTAAGAAAAAAATAATGAACAAAAATTCATAGTATGTTCTTCTATTAAATTCAATCAATTTCTTAACAATGGTGCAATTTAAGAGATCGAATTTAGTGATACGTTTTCAAGGAAATTACAGAAAACAATTGCGGAATGACGACCCTTTTGGCATAATGTTATTAACAATCTTGAAGGATATTAGCTTTACTTGACCGTTGTGTTGGTAAGAACGAGCTTCTCATAAAATAATGGTAACACTCTAGTAATTCAGTTTCAATCATAAGCGTTTCATTTTCATAATTATAAACGCAAGGACGAGTAAACACCATTAAAATATGTGTAGCCTCTATAATTGTAACACTTTTTGCAATTATGTTTTTGGGCTGTTTTTTTTATTTACAAAATTGCTATATTAGTAAATACGTATAATCATTATTACTATAACTATTACATATTTGTTTTAAACAAAAAAATGAAGATTTTACAACCAAATATTTATTTTAATTAGTTCAACGATTTTTGTAAGAACATTTTTCAAGAAACAGAAAAGTTAATGCTTATGAGTACTATGTGAGTCAGAATTAAGATCATTCAGTTTTACCTTCCGAACACCATTTTCGGTTCTTCACCTTTTCGCTATCCCTTTCCTAATCCTAAGCCGACTGCCTACGCTTCCGTCTTGCGCCACCTACCATTCACCCACGCACGCCTTTTCGCATAATTTGATTTCGCGTCATCAGTTGTATCGTGGAACCATAGAGATACAGTAGAATCTCTCTTAACCGGTCTGGTCGGGACCAAAATCCTGGCCGGTTACCTGTTTCGATGATTAATCCAAGGTTTCCGTAAAAAACTGATTTTCGTTCAAAAAGAACTCACAATTTCATCACGAATAAACAAGCAAATGAGACGTCGTGGCATTTACGTTTTTATTACTCGTCCTACATACATACAGTGGCGTAACTATCCAAGTGGGGCCCCCAGGCAAACTGTAGCTCGGGGCCCCTTAGTGGAAGTTATTAAAATGTTTTAATATTGTTCAATTTTGAAATATATTTAATGATTTTTTTACGTAAGGAATGCAAATCTTACGTAACGATTTACTTGTTTATTAAATAATATTTACATACCACATATTTTGAATATGGTAATTGTACAAAATATCCAATGACAGATTTATGTTTTCATACGACGTGTTTTAACTAACTGATGAGAAATGCTACGTAAATCATTTGTATCCTCATATTCGATGGATAAAACACTTAAACCACTTAATCTGTCTTGAGTTTCTCAAGTAATTTTTGACGAGCTTCAGTTTCGAAAATGATCGTTCTGCAGTTGCAACTATAACTGGCATAGTGAAAATAGCATGACAAAAGTACACACATCCGGTAAACTGACCGATATCGAAAAATGATCAATTAGTAAAAATTGAGCTCATGAAAAAAGTTCGTTGATTCATTATGACTAAATTACGTAAAAATGTTTTCTAATAATCAAAATTCTCTTGTTCGAATTTTTTTTTCTTCATTCCGGTTAAAAAACATAAAAGTCCCCTATAAATTCCAGAAGAAGGGGACCCATGAAGCTGGGGGCCGCCGGGCAATGTCCGGGTGTACAGGGTGCTAGTTAAGCCCACTGCATACACACAAATACAAACGGTGACGAAAAAATTGATTCATAGAAAAATGGACAAGAGGGGAAGCTAGAGGAGAATCAAACTATCGAACTCCCCCCTCCTTCCCCC